>VWZG01003107.1:1203186-1374539 GCA_013396735.1 Grallaria varia
AGACATAAGAATGTCTATGTATTTTGGCTATTTTTTTTTTTGCCTATTTCTCTTTACTGTGGGTAATATTGCTTGTTTTAATAGGAACTGCAATGCTTGTACTGAGCCTTTTAGTAATTGCAACTCAATTTCAGAGCTGTGACACAATATCAAGATGATTTCAGTGTCACAGAATTTACATGATTTTGCTACTTCAGTTGTGACATTTTTCCCTCACAGCACAATTTATTTCTTTTCTTTCTTGAGGGTTTTAGGTCTAAGTTTTTAATTTTCATGCATGTCTGTTTGAAATCTCATTGGGATGGGAGAAATCCAATATCAAACAGTAAAAAAAAAAACAAAACAAAACCAAACCAACCAACCAACTGACCAAAAACCAAAACAAAAACCAAATCAAACAAACCAACCCCAAAAAAACCCCAAACTTCACCTCAAACAGGGGGGTTTTAGGAGCAAAGGAAAATACATATGAAAAGAAGAGGAAACTTTGCTGCATCGTCAATATGCTGGGACACACAGCAGTCCTGTGTTCTTCAACAATGTTTTTATTTTTCCTCACAAAATTCCACCTTTGTTAAGAGCTCCCAGATTTCTAGAGGCAAGAATCAGACCCTGTTGAAGAAAAGGTTTGTCCTTTTAAGTAGAGAGCTCTTCAAAACTGAAACTCTTTGTAAACCTGCAAAGGTCCATTCCAAGTAACCAGAAACCAAATGTAGAAGATCCATTTTGTAAAGTGAGGCATTGGAAATGATACACCAATTTAGCCAGTAGTTGGTGAACAGTTTGGCAGAAATGAGCTATAGCAGAAACTATTTTTAAAATAAGTCATTCTTTTATTGAAAGAGAAATATTTTGCAAGAAAAATCTTACTGCTATCTTTTTTTTTTTTTATGGGAAGGTTTGCTTTCCTCTAAAGTCCAGTACAGATTCCGAAGGCAGAAGAATGTGGTCCCACATCCCTTCCTCACATGCAGTCTTGAACCTCTAGAATTACTTTGCCTGGAATCAGACTTTTTGACAAAAATAATTTCCTCAAAAATAGCCATGCAATTGTTTTCAAACAGTCAGAAGAAAAATCAACATTTTGAAAGTTGATGCAAACTAACTTGTGTCCCCCAGATAGCTCTATTCATGTATTCTTTAGCTGTCAGATGCGCCACTGTAGTTCAGCAATTACCTGCATTACATTCACATCTTCCTTTTTCTCTTAAATCATGCACACACATTTTCAATTTATTAGCACTGGATAAGGGGCCAACTATGTCTAGAAGCCTTGTAATGTGTAAATTACCATAGCCAGTTCTAAGAAGGAATATGTATCCATGAAAGTGAATTACTCACAGATCACAAACGAAACCACCTTTTCAAAATTATTTCAGATGGTCTAATTATCTGCAAAATGTAGGATTGGTTTTGTACTGTTGACATTTGTTAATATCCACCAAAAATGCTCGTGGCATTTTTGTATGCACAGCAGGAAAATCGGTATGGAACTGGAACTTGTTGTTAATAAAACTTGAAAAGCACAGCTTAAGGTCTTTGCTGAACTATTAATGGTTTAGGCCTCTCAAGCCTACATACTGTCTTAGGGTGAGAACATATGGAAAATACACATGAAAAAGCAATTACAGAAAGATTTGGGTTCAGGGTATTGATATTAATTAGAGGTGAATAATACTGATTTGAAAACTTGACACTTCTGAAATAGCAAAGCAAAGCAATCAGTGACATGTCTGGAATTCATATTACCTGTCCAAGCAATTTTCTTTTTCCTTCTATAAGTGCACAGTATTGTTCATTTCAATAAGGTATTACAGACAGAGACTAGACATTCAATTCCCTCTTCTTCAGACAACTGGGATTTAAATATCTATTCGGTTCAGTAAGTGGTGTGTCTATCATGAAACTCCTTTTTAACTCTATGTCTATGGCTGCATACGCATGGTTGATATATAATTAATAAGCATTTTGCATTCTTCTGAAGAGCAGAAATGTGTACAGTAGTGGAGTTTTTTTGAATTTGTGGTACAAGCAGTGGATCACTGGCAATGAATATCTATAAAAATGATAGTGTTACATAAGGAAGAAAAAAGATCTTTTACAGGGAGTTAGATCAAAGACAATAAGGTTGGTGACGTACTGAAAATTAATTTCTACTTCTGTTTTATATTAAGACTGAGTAGGCTTCTCTACCACTAAAAAAATGTTCTCTTGTTATCCACTGATCTGCTTTGATTTCATTTTTCTTAAACCAAATTTAGTACCAATAGTAGGTGCATGCTGGGAGTGGTTGGCAAAGAACTGTCTGACAGGTTGACCTGAGCATGGTCTTGGGTAAGTGCTTTAAATCTGGTTTATTATCTGTCATCTTCAGGATCAGTACAATGGGTGCAGCAAAGTCTGCTGAAAGTCCTGAAAGAGCTTCCAGGAGCTCAATGTTGAAAGTATGAATGGAGTATTTAAGTAATGTCAGGTCACGGCAGGAAAGAAAAATTAAGCTTTAGAATCAGCCTTCAGCACTAAGGCTGTCAGGAGGCTCTTCCAGATTTACTCTCACAGGACATGAATATAAGAAGCTTTTTGAACTGAAGAGTCAATAGACAAGATTTTGTAACAAATAAGAGAAAATCAACAGGATCTAATTATAGGGAGCAGACTGTATTTCTCTAGACAGAATTCGACAGGGAAACTGCTGAATTTTAACTTTGGCATCAAGTAAGTTAGTGAAATATGAATACAGTTTTCTATGAGAACAGATACAGTTTTGTAGGAGCTCTATGAATAACACGAGATAAGATTGTGTGATCAAGATATTGTATCTGGGTTTTTCTAAAAGCCTTATAACGGATCTATAACCCCAAAGATCTTTAAGAAACTAAATTCTTCAAAAACAAGAGAAAATGGCTTGGATTAATAACCAAATTAAAAAAGGAGACAACAGGCTGAAATAAAATAACATTTTTCACAACAAAGAGAGATCGCTGACAGAAACAAAGAAGATCTGTGTGCTCTTTATATTCATAAATAACATTTGTCAAGGAAGGGGGATGATTCAGAAAGTGCCACCGTTTACAGATGTTCCAAAATTATTTAAGGTTGATGGTCATAAAGCTGACTGTGAAAGTTTGGAATAGTATTTCCAAGCCAAGTGGGGGACAAAATACTGTAGGACATTCAGCATGTGTTCCAGTTGCTTGAAAATAAACACCTAGTCATCTGAGAGGGGACATGCCCACGTACAAATGGCAGAAGTCATGCACTTGGCTGTCCTTGGCTGTGACGTTACATGCCTATGTTTAGGAAACTGATATATTCTAACACTATGGAGAAAAACACTCTTAGGCCTGTGTAAAAGTGGCTTGCAAAATATTCAGGTAAGAGGTTTTGAAGTTAATTGTATGATTCTCTGAAAGCAGGAGAATGGTCAAAATTGAAAATTGATTGTTAAGCATTATTAGAAAAAAAAATCAAAAGGGATATGCTCCTGCATAAAACTGCTATAGACATCATGAATGCTGTGTTCAGGATTGATTTTTGCGTGTCTGAAAAACTATAGGAGAACTGGGAAAGGGTTACAAGGGAGATGGGAAGAATGTAACAGCTTTCATATAAGTTCAAGTATGTTAGGACTCTTCATCTTGCAAAAGCCATGTCAGAAGAGAGACATGACAGAAAACTATAAAAAAACATGAATTATGTCAGAATGTGAACAGGGAATCATCATTCACTATTTCTCACAGTATGAGTTGCAAGGCTCCCACAGCAAATGAGCTTTTAAGGTTTAAAATAGAGAAAATGCTGCCAGTTGTGGACTTCATTTCTATAGAAAACTATGGAGGCTAAAAGTATAGATGGACTGAAAAAACAACAAGGCAAAGTCATGTAGTTTTAGTCCATCAGTGGTTCTTAAACAAGATGACCTGGAGGTAACACTCATCTTAGTAACTTTATAAGTCAGAAATATCCAGAATGCAGAAGAAAAAATTACTTTATGCATGCCAGTTTCTGCTTTTCTCTGGCTGATCACCAAAGATGGAGCAAAGGAGCAGCTATGGAAAATTTGGTCTAGCCAGCATGACTGATTCTGCACTTTTATTACAAGATCCCTCCTCTTGACCTGTAGTGTTCTGGCTTCTCTATTGCATAAGAACATGGAGTAAATAGGCCGTGTCTCTTCTTCAACATATATACCATTGAAATCCAAGAATGATTTTTTTTAAAAAATCAAAATATACTGAGAAATAAAAGAAACCTTCAGGAGGCATCCTCCAGAAAAATTCATTTACTTGTATTTGGCTATATTAACTGTGAATCATAGAACATTCATAATGCTCCTTATACTGACAGATTTTACTATAAAAACAGCCTGAAATCATCACTGAGTTAGAGATACTGCTGGAAGACCACAGCTTTTGAGCAGTTACAGAAACTTTACACAATCAGTCAGGACAGCAGCTGTGCAAGGGAAATTCTGGAGAACCACAGGTGCACATGCTGAATTCAAACACGCATGAGTTAGTTCTGAGAGTAAGAATAACAGCATTATGGGGAGAAACAGAAACACAGGAAAGAATTGTTCCGAAGGTCAAAATCTTCATGGATTTTAATGTCCAAAGCTTCTGGCTGATTCTAGAACTCCTGTTTCTGTCTGGCACCTGAAACCCCCATGTGAAAACACTTCCATGTTGCTCCAAAATGTGTCTGCTTGCCCCTCTTACAGGTCCTTTTCCACTCAAGCAAAAGCACCCGGAGCTTGTTCGTGCTCGTACAAAGCAGTTCTGCCCCGTTCTGGTATACTCCAGAATGTGCTGAAGGAAGTATCTTTGCAATCTGGCCCACTGAGTGAGCTCTACAGGGTTCATGTCAAATCAAATGCCACTCTGAAGGCTTTGTGAGAAGTCATTTTTCTCTGATGTTTCCTGCCATCTCAGATTATTCTGAGCTTCTGCCTGTCCAGGTAGATGTGTTGCTCTCTGCAAGGACGAGTAACATCAACTGACAACCTTTAGAGATGTAGCTCTGCTCAATTCACAGAATACACACAAGCAGTACTCAACTTAGAATTTGTTACAACTTAAGGGACTTTAATGGTTACAGCCAAATTCCTAATCAAAGCATGTCGTTGTTCAAATCACAAACGAACAAGTACTAAGATAAAGCAGGCTCCTAATATTTGATATGTCTGTTTCCTAGGCATTTGTGATTAATTTCTGGAATCTGGATAAGCAAGGTGATGTGCCTCAAAGCATGAGGACTAATGTGTGGGACTGACCATATGCCTTTTCAGATAAATTACAACATCAGACAGTACATAAGAAATAATAAAAGCCTGACAAGGAAGGTATGACATGTAAGAACAGTTTAGCAAAAAATGTGCATCTTGGCACTTTATAAAGATAATAATACAGAGAATTGGCAAAAGTTGAGCAGAATCAGACCTTGCAAACCAAATTAAACAGATGGCAAAAGGTTTCTCAGTCATATGTGGAGAAAATAACCAAGAGAATTGCTGTGCACTGAGGATCGAATAGAAATTAAATGTAATCTAGGTGTGTGACCCAAAAACTAAATCAAGACTTTGAGAATGAAAAAATTTTCAAAATGGGAAAATAGGATTAAGTAAAAAATGAATTTATTTTTTTTTAGAAATCATTCAGATAAACTTGTTATCTCATCCCTTTTATTTTAATGACAACTCGATTGATGAGATAAAGCAAATGCAATAGACTCAAAATTTCTGCTCTTCAGTAAAGCATTTGATTCATTACTACATGGGGAATTATTAGTTAAATTGAAAAATATAAGAGCAAGTATCAGGACTGTAAGATAAGTAAAGAAGTGATTGAACAAAAGACGAGAGTGACTTATGCTGAAAGGATTTCTCTCTCTCTCCCTGGAGGAAAGTTACTAGTAGAGTTCCTTTAGGATTGGTCTGGGGATTAATTTTATTTAATATTTTCCTTAATGGCCTAGGCAGAAAAAGTAGGAGTGTACTAATTAATTTGCTGATGATACAAAACTGGGAGATGTCATGAATACAGAGGAGGATTGGAATATTATACAGGAAGAATTAAATGACCTTGAAGAGTGGGGTAGAAGAAATGGGATGGAATTTAAGGTCGTGCGCTGCAAGGTCATGCACTTAAGGAATAATGAGAAGAACCAGCTATGAACTGTAGGCTCGTCAGTAGGAAATGACAGAAAGAAAAAAACACCTCGTCAGTCACAGAATTACTATGAACTACCAGTGCACTTAGACCACAGAAAAGGAAAATACAATTTAGAGATATATTGAGTAAAATATTTTTAATGAAGCAAGGACAGTATTTATGCCATTGGCCAAGGTGCTTGTTAGACATCACCTGAAATTCTGAATTGCTGTGGTTGAGGTGCAAATGTTCTGGGGTTTTTTAACAGCTGTGAAGATATGCTGACAGTATGATGATGAGAGGAAGGGATGGTCTGTTTGAAAAGAAGCTGTGCCCAGCAAAACAGAGGTTGAGAGGGGTAAAAATAACTATCTATAAGTACGGATAACAAGAGGTAAATGTCAGGGAGAAACAAAAGCTCTTGAATTCACATGATACTTTTGACATGAGGACAAATGGACTTAAAATGGCTATGAATACATTTGGACAAGAAATGAAGGTAAGGAGTGTGGGAGTAAACACAGAGTGAGACAGATTTATTTGCTGGGGTTATGTGATGTGATTCGTGTCCTGGCACACGCTTGAACCTGATGACTCCTGGTCAGCCCTATGCCCTATTTTTTCAGTCAGCTTTGCTTCACAGTCCTTTACTTGGCTGACTATATTTTCTGGCACATTCTCAGTTATACTTGTGGGTATATCTTATAACATCCTTCATATAACAAAAATATTAGATGATATCTCTAACGTCTCTATTCTCTTCTTTCCTGAGAGGTAAAAAGCAGAAACAGCCCATGTCTTGCAATGACCAGAACAATGGAATGAAGCAGAGACAAAACTGCTGTTTCTTTACAACAAATTTGTTGTATTGCAGCAAAAGATCTAAAATAAGAATAAAATAATACAGAAACTAAACACTTGAGCCCCATCCACTCAAAAAAGACATTCAGAAGTAAGAACAACTGCACTGAAAGACAGCCTCTAATTTTTGCCTTTTGGTTTCCATTCTCTATGTTTGTGCGCATTTTTGGAAGTTTCTCAAGTACTTTTCAAATTTAAAGCTCAGTACATCAACCCAACCATTTTCATCACAACTTAATACTACTGTTACTAAGGTTTTCTTATATTCATGTAGTTCCTTCTCAGAGAAGACTATATTTGCAAAATTGATAGAAATCTTTTTCTGTGAGGACTACAGATTCTAGTATTTTATAACAATAATTTGGTTCATTTCTCAGAATATACATATTTTCTTTTCTTAACCTGAATAAAATTGTGAGCTTATAATTCTCAGGTTTATGGCATTGCTATCAACAAGAACAATTGGGGGTGGAGAGAGGGAGGAAGCCCTCAGTTTTCTCTCAGTTGAGTGACATGACAATCATAATGAGTGGAAATAGTCTCAAAGATATGTGCTGTATTTGTGGTGTAAAATCAAAACCCTCATATTGTGCCTTTAATGCTGTCTCAAATAGATACTCTCATTATTTCATTCTGAGAAATTTTCTACCCTAGTATGTCTCAAATCTCATTCTAGTATTATAAATTAGCAATGCAGAGGTTGAGGAGCAGCAGCAGCATACTCTGATACTGTGTAAATAATGATAATCTTAGGTTTCCTAGGAGAGGGTCCTTTCTTTATGATAAACTAGTAAATTGAACAGACTTCTCACTGATTAAGAAGATACAACTATTGAAATTTTGAGATTATTTGTAATGACTGCTGCATCTGACAAATACTGAATTACAATACTTAGTCCATGTAACCAACAGCTTATTTCTTTTTGTCAAGTGCTGTTGTGTTATACTTCATCAGCTTCAGAAACAATGATACAAAATAATACAAAGTGACACCATGAAATACAATAAGATGTGACATAACACATTAGAAATTTAAAGAATGAAAAGCTTCAGTCAATTCAGGAAATAAGAACCCTGTCCAAATTTATTGTGACAAGTAAGAACAGTGCAAACACTAAACACTGTTTTCAAACCAGAGGGCACCATTGTTTTTTGACCACCCAAATTGCTTGCAGATACTGCCGTCATCTTTATTTTTAGTTTCATTTAATAGGCATGGAGCTGCAAGCTTTTTCGATCTGAGTGGTGTTTTTGTTGTTTTGGGGTTTTCCTTTCCCCTTTCCCCAGCCTGGCATTAGTATCTAAGTATCTAAATTGGCATCTGAATGGCTTGGCGTGATTGTCAGCAACTTTCCATTCCAAACAAAGCCATTCCCTGACATTTCAAAAAAAAAAAAAAAAGCATTGCTAACATGTATCCAAGGATTTGTAAAAATCTAATTCTGTGAATGCAGACTCAAAAAGGAGGGGGAAATAAAGCATCTGTGTTAGCAGAAGTGTTTTCGGTTCATATCTAGGGTATGCTAATTGAAAATCTAGAAACAGGCTGCTTTCCTGTAGAGTACTAAAATGAATTGGAATATGAAACAACTCTCTTAGATCTGGCTACTCCAGACTTTTCTTTTTCACATTTTCATTGTCATCTATTCATATCTGTCTGGTGATATTTAGGTCTGCATTAATGGATTAAAGTCCACATTGATCTCAGTTGGAAAATATGAGTTGCTGTTGCTGATCACCCTATGCTATTGCCAAAGCCTTCTCCTTTGCTAGTAAAGTCAGATTCTATTGAAGTCTATCCCAAATAGTCATCTGTATAAACAACGATATGTGATTCTAAACTTCAAGCACATTTTCTGACCAGCTGTACTAACCATTTTTATGTAAGTTTTATTTAAGGGCAGCACTACCATGCCGTGAAGTCAGACAATGAAGAGATTAAAACTATTTTTTTTTAAAGCCATTTTAAGGCCTGGATGGCTCATTTGATCAGGCACTGGCCTTTCATCACAGGGAAAAGAAGCTCATATCTAGCCCTGACTGTTGTGTTCAGAAGTAATCTTTATGGGATGCTTATAAAATGTTTATAATGAAATGAGTACAAGGATTCTTGGTTTATTGTCCGTACAGTGAAGAACAGGGAGCTGTCAACTAGTGTACATGCAGGTGAAAATTAAGTCTCCTGAAAGGGATTTTAAGAAGTGCAGAACTCAGGAACCTAGCTAAGTTAATAATAGACAGGTGACTGCTAAAAACCACATCTTTCCTGGCAAATCAAAATTAAATAGTATAGCAAATCCTTTTAAATCAATAAGTGCTATAAAAATCTCTGCGGAGATTTATTTTTGTGCACAAAAGGATAAAATCCAATGTTCATTGAAACGGATGAAGAAATAAATGAATTAAATATATGTCCTTCTGTGCTGCTCCTTGCTGACACTTTTAAAAAATAATGATTCTGGACCAGATCCTTGGCTGAATGACACACCTGATTAGCTCCAATAGGTGGGTTTTGTGTCTATCAGATAGCAGTATGTAATATAACCATATAACTATTTTTCAGAGCTACATCTGCCATTATTTGAGCTTTGTGTATTACATCAGCTGAGAGACTGGCTCAAATATGTTCAATTACATTTTAATGTGAATTGGGATCCAAACTGGTACTGATGTAGCAGGAAAAAAAGTTGTGTAATGAATTTAAGGCTGCTTGAGCAACTTTCTTGACTTCATTGCCCTCAGGTAGAATCAAATTTGATACTGATGTGATTTAAAGCCAACTTTTAATGTATTTATGTAGCTAGCCACAGGCTCATTTAAAATCTAGCCCCTAAGTGTTATTGTCTATTTAAAGAATTACTGTCGTATGATTTCATGATACTGAATTTTCAGTACACCCAGAAAAACAAGCCCCAGGAAAGCTGTCTCCCAGCTTTGTGTGTTTTTAAACTGTAGTCAAAGAGCAACTTGGTGTTTTTCAAAATCTGGTTAGAATTAATTCTTTTTCCTTGTAAGTTTACCAACTATTTGAATCAGGAAAGTTAAAACTGAGCATCAAAAATTGATAGGTTTTCCATGAGGTAGTGGTTGGATGATGCATTAAAATTAATAAACTCTTTTAAAAATACAACTTAGTTTTATCAAATAGCCAAATTATTGTCAGCCATTGAGGTACCACATATATACATATAAACATATGTATGTGAATATTATAATGCATTCACATTATACGGGTAACATTTGTAGTGTAGGCTCAGCTTTAGCTGGTTATGGGAAAGGCTCCAAGTGGTTTCCAGGGCTGTCCCTGTCGTCCCATCCTATGGCACAGGTGCAGATGCACTGCAGTGAGCCTCTGTGTGCTCTGCCGGCTCTGCACTCTTCAAAGCAGAGGAGGGACCCCAGGGGTGGGTTAGCGATGGGAGAGGAGCCATGGACTTCCTCCTCCACCAACAGCCTTCAGAGCTGGCTGCTTGTATTTACAGAAGTGCAGATAGCGCTTTTCCTCTGTACAGGGAAGTAACGTGGGAGGCTGCAAGCCTCTTCTCACCCCCTGGGATGGTCTGGCTTCAACCTCTGCCTTCCACAGAGCAACTTGAAACTGGCGTGGCCTACTGCTTATATTGTAATTTATGAACTCAGCGGTGAGTAAAATTGTTGTGTATTCTCTATTCTTGCCGTTTCCAATTTCAGGTTCCTCTGTAACAACCCGCCAGTTTAATGAAAGTGAGGGAGGAGGGCTATGTCCATTTATTCCTTGGTTTCTCTGGTACAGCTGCCAAGGAGAGAACAAATTGAAATAGTATCTTTTGTGATATGGACATCTGCCCACTGAATCTGGATAAGGCCACCAAAATGTTCCATGTAAGTCACCAGGAAACCCTCACGTGGTGACGACTTCCAATCAGCAATGTCCGGATTTGAATCTGTGACCCAGAGGTGAGAGGTTTTCTGTGACTCAGCCTTCCCCCCAGCTCACCAGCACCTGACCAGCCCACAGTCAGAAAGGAAGAGGAGCACTCTGCAGACAGTGCTGAGCTTGTGCACCACATTCTGGAGTCACTTTCCCCACCACGTTTTCTGCACCTTTGATGCCCTCAGTGCCCTAAGTTGTAAGGCCAATATAAAAATGATCTACACCAGATTTTGGTAGAAACAATTGATTTTTTAAAAAATATTTTAATTGTTTGTTTGATGGTTTGTGGGTTGGTGTTTTTTTGTGTTTTTTTTGGGGGGGTGGGGTTTTTTTGGGGTTTTTTGTTTTGTTTTTGTGTTTTTCAGTCTGTACCTCCTTATGCTGGCTTCTGCCTTGCAATTTGGAAGAATAATAAGATGATAGAGCTGGCTGTTGCAGAGGGTAGAGGATCAGTTTCCTAACACTTCCCTGTACTGGAATTAATACTTAGAGCAGGAGCGGTCTGCAAACTGTGTGGCAGTTTGAAACCAAACGGCTAGTGTTGTTTTCACATACATCAATATGAATATGGATCAGTTGGTTTTGGAAAGCAGTAGAAATGCTGATAAAACAGCTGAATCTGATCCACAAGTTTAAGTACTCCTTTTACCAGTGTTATTTTGGCATATCCTTGTATTTTTAGCAACATCTTCAAACCACACAGTGGATGTGCAGTAGGTTGCTAATACTGGAGGCAATGTTAATATTGCTAATATTTAGAAGTATGTTTTAAATTCAAATTCAAGTGATGGCATGGGTTTTCCTCTTATCTTTTCATGAATTAGAGGTTCCAAACAGGAAATCAGATATTAGGAGACAGAACTTTTTGCCTTCCAGCTTGAATAGCAAGGAGTTCTGAAGTAGCAATATGCAGCTGCTGCTACTTTCAACGTATCTCTGTAATGTGTGCTTAGCTTCAGGTCCTACAAAGGCAAACAACCTTTTGACCTCACACTTTCATTGATGGGAGAAAGTTTTTATGTTACTGAGGGTATATTTTGCCATATTTCAGATTATTACAGCATGCAAAATAAACATATTCATCGGGAAAAGGAAAAGAAAAAAGAAAGGATTAAAGAAATCCTAAATCCTCAGTTGTAAACCCACCCATCCTACTTTTAATTGTTTTTAAATCCTCAGATAGAGCTCAGTGTAGGGAACTGAAACGCTGAACAAAAATATTTTTAAATCCACAGAATGCTAGTTTCTGTCAAGTGGCAAGGAGATTTTCAAATGATGAAGCTTTTTGCATTCTCCTGAGTACTCTGCCTTAGTGCACAAATGAAGGGAAAATAAAAATCAAATAATAACTGAACTTTGCTGTGGTGTCCAGATTAAGAACCATGTTCTGTGCAGAAGTGGTGGGCATGTAAGCCCTTCGTATCAGGAGATCTGTCTGGCACTCATCAGGCAGTGTTACTTGATCACAGCTGGATAAAAATGCACACCCAGGGCAAATCTGTAAACACCAGCTTAATCTGCATGGGAAAAGTTACTGTCATCTCCTCCGACAGGAAAAGCCTCCAGGACATTCCAGCAGTAACAGTCACTTCAGTTTGTTACAAATGTTGTCAGATTTAGACATAAAACCATTATAGATGTCAGAAAGCTACAACTGGGGGCGGGGGGGGGAAATACCAAAAAAACCCCAGACAGAAATGTATTGCTTTTTGGGTATTTTGGTCTAGAAAAATGAGGAAAGTCAGTATTTTTATCACTAAGACCAAAAGCAGAGGGGTCTCTTTTACACAGAACTGCCTAACAAGCTGCATTTTAGACTGTAATTCACAGTTCTGTAGGACTTAAGGAGATCCTTAAGGAGATTTTTCTTCAGGGGAGGAATTGTAATTTGGGTAATATTTTGCAGGAGTCTTCTTAGTGCATAAAGTGAAAACAACTCTGACTTCAGGATGTACCAAAACCTGCTTTTGGCTTCCTATGACTCTGTCAATGGTCGTATTTGCAATTGCAAAACCAGAGCCCATTACTTTTGTAATCAGCCCTGAAAAACATCCTGAATCACTTCGTCATCAGAATAGCTATAAACTAATGGGGGGAAAAAGGGCTTTAATCAGTTCTAGGCAGTTTAGACAGATAATGGAGTTACAGATTCAAAGCTTGCTTGTCTTTTTCAAGCCGGTATTCCCATGTCCTTCTGAGATAATATGCATATATTCCACCACCCCCACCCCCCAAAAACAAACAAACAAACAAACAAAAAAGGTAGGTCTTAGGACTCTCTCTGGCTATCCAGGACTGGCAATGGGAAACTTTCATTTAAATTTAATGTGAGCTGGACCGGACCCCAGAGTTCCCAATGTGAAAATCCTAATGCCACAAATTCCCTCTACGACCTTGTATCGTCCCTTCTACTTTCCCAAGCCCACACTCGTGCATAACAGAGCTGTAGAATGACTGGTTTCTGCAATGTGTTAAATAGGAGGAAAGGGAACATTCAGAGGAAAACTAGGTATTTGGGGCTTTCTTCAACCCAAGATTAATGTCAAGAGATTTTTCTTAGCATTAGTGTCAGTGCTAGCTAGGAAAAATGATCCCATTAAAGGGCCCCTCATGAATAATTCATGAGGCCCAATTTAGTGTTAGCACTGAGGGTGAGAGATAAACAGGTGATAGAGTTTGTAGGGAAACCATTGCACCTGACATGGTATTTTGGTGTTATTAATATTATTTATTTTTTTTTAAATCTGTATATGTATTAGAGGAAGGAGTCGTAGCATGGATTTTAAGACTCAGGTTACCATTCAGCTTTGAGTTGAGGATCTATGTGATCTGTGTTTCCAAATCATTAGTGATGAGCTATTCCCCCTAAGTGCATTAAAGTAGAAAGCTTCATAGGCAAGCTGGTAATTTAGGGGCTGTGTTTGGCAACAGGATTCCTCAGTTCTTTGCTGCTCTCTTCTAAGTCCATTGTGAGTATGGAAGAATAGTTACAGAATGTAGCAATTAAGGGGTTTTTTTCTCCCCAAATTAAAAGTTACATTTTTGCAATAATTGTGGTAGTTGAATAATTTATGTCCATTTAAGTGGAATAGCATTTAGCACTGATGTTTGCTGAAAACCTTTTCATGTTTAGTGTAAAAAGGTGAAAACAAAACTGGTGAAGAAGAGGTACAGGGAGGCCTGTGAGTATGAGATTATTATGCCTGTGTGAACTGTCAGACTTCAAATTACAACTGTCTTCTTTAAATTATAGCACGAGTTGGTAAATTTCAATCATACAGAAGTTACTAGAGATGGTGCTAGATCTGCTTGAGCCATCTCAGCTGCTCACAAAAAAGCTCCAAGTAAGGCTGTAGTGAGAGGCCTTTAATTTAAGCAGTATGTCCTGCTGATTTTCATATGGTTAGAAAACCAAGAAAGAGAAGGGATGCACAGTTGCTCAGGGTGACTGGATGTTGTGTCTTTTCCATGCTGCCCTTGTAAGGTCAGACACAGCTAAAATTTCTGTGCCCATTTTGTGCCATTGTTCTGCAAGGCTCTCACTTTCTGACCAAGCTAAACATGGGGAAATGACTACCAGTCACTCAGTGAGCTTGTTTTTTACTGTGCGATTTGTGCTTCTCACTTTTAGTTAGAAACACCAATAGAAAGAGGAATTCAAAATCCCTGGGAATTCTGAATAGACAAAATTTGAGAGCTTACTATGCATTTATGTGCTGGGCCTGGCAATGTGATTGTTTCCATTTTATCGTACCAGTTTTTGCATTCAGCCGCAGGAAATGATTCTGATTTGCACCGATAGAATTCCATTGCTACTTTCAAGTTGCAAGGAAGGCAAATAAGATCAACATTCATCCCCCTGGGTTTATTCTGCTAAATATTTACTGAAGATTGAATTCTACCAAAATGCCACTAGGATTTTGCTCTAAATAGAAATTATGTCATTGGACTTGTGGCCTCTCTTGCCATGATCTGTGACCTGTCAATCCCAGATGCTCATTCCCATGCAGTGGCTACAGTTTGCATGGTTGAGCTGGTTTAATCCAAAACCAAGATGTCTCCACCAGTGAGTGATTGGCCTAGAGGCATGAAGTGACAGGACAGTACTTCAAATTTAATTTGCCTAAGTGATGTTGCTGGACTTTCTAGAGTGGTCACCTCTGTGGGACATTGGTTTTGTAAGCTAAATGCACATTTCTCAGTGTATAATAATCACTATCCCCTTAAGCCCTATAGGGAGACATAAATCTACTTTAAAAAAATTCTCTAGTGACATGTCTATGCATATGATAATTTAAATTCCTATGGTAAAAACACCATCAGTCCTCCAAGTTTCTGTTCTTGAAAAAAACACCAATATATCAAACATGCAGTGAAAAAAAAGTTGTATTTTTGTAACTGTGCTTCAGGAACTTTGCAAAATTTGGGCAAATAAAAATACTCTCTGCTTTGAAATTTCTGGTTTACCCACAAAGTGGATTAAAAAAATGAAAGTGAAATGCAATCTTGTGATCCAGATGCTGAGGTGAATAATGACACAGTGCACAGAGAACAGGTTTAAAGCATCAGACTGAAAATGCATTAACCTGATTTTGTAATTCAATGCCCTAATCAAAGAGTCCTGGGAGTCCCAGCTGTAGAAGACAAGGTCTCATGCCAATGGCAAGAGATGGTTTTCTTTCTATCTGTGCTCTTCAAGTCACCTGGGGGATTCATCTCACTGCTCAGCAGGAAAAAGGATAGGGATAAAGGATTTCTCTCTTTTCACTACGCTTTAACGTTTCCTCCTTCTGCAAGGATCATGATCTATCACTGGGGCTCCAAACCTGAGTTCACCTGGGGATCTACTCCACAGATGTGTTGAGAAGTTAAAAGCATGATGAGGACACCCTGCCCAATGCTCCTGCACTTATCTCTACCCCAAGGAAAGAAGGAGGAACAAGCGTGATCAATGAGGTTGGTTGCTTTCTTCTTTCATGAGGGTGGGTTCAAGGTCTAGTGAGAATGGAATAGGCAGGATCCAGTTTTCGTTGCAAAGATGGTCTCATTCTGTCCCTCCCTCCCAAGCATTACAGGCTGCTGGGAACATATTTTCTTGCTTCTCTGGTAAAGGACTATTCCCGAGGAGAGGAAGGATGGCATTCTGATATACCGGTATTCTCTTCTATAAGATGACTACATAGCCCAGTTGTACAAATGTGTGTGTGTGTAAATATATACTTGCTTCTTGGGACAGTTGATAGTCATGTCAATTGTATGTTGTATGTGTTTTTTCAGGTATCAAAAATATCCACTTTTACAAGTTTGAGAGCATCTGCGATTTTGGTTGCATTTGAGGTGCTACATAAACATTATTCTGTAAAAATGCTTCTACCTTGGATTCTGCTTGGCACCAATTTACATTGTAATATTACTGACACTGCCTTTTGATTTGCCTGGTTGCCTATGGTCTAAGTGTAGGTAATTTACAAACCTTTAACAATGTTCAGATTTCCTAAATGGTAGGGAGAACTGCAATTACACTTAAAATGCACTGGTGCACTATGTGTCAGCAAAAAAAGACCTACAAAAGACATAATTACAATGTAATTGCCCGCAAGTTCATGAAGTAAACATACATTATTAGAAAGCACTCATCTATTCAATTTAAGTGACATTACAGATAACATATTGCATAAATAGGAAGCCATTTTGTGACTAGTTAGTATAATAATAGGCGTTGAAATTAAAATGTGGTATATGTATTCCTAAGAGCACTTCAAGCTTAGCATCTGCTCTATAGTGCCTTGCATTATGCTCCATTTCCAGTTTCCAACATTTGAATATTCTCTAAGGGTATACACCAATAAATAATGACACTTCTAGGTACCTCCTTAAAAACAAAAAGTTTTGAACAAGTGTTTAGGCTGTCTGAGGCCGTTCTTATCCAAGAGAAATACCAAAAGCAGGACGTGGACAGAGACAGCTGGGAATATTTTCAGTTGGTTTTGATGAGCAAAATTGTTCAAAACTATGTAAAATTTAATCTCTATTTCATTTTTACCATTTGAACACCCCTGTAACAAAAGCAGTATTAGTGCAGCCCACACTCGGTTCCAGACACAGATCCAAAGGTAACCACCCAGATGCAGCAGCAACAGCCTCTTGCCTCTGCTTGAGGAGACCTGGGTGTGCATGGGGATCACGGTTCTCCCACATTATGCCAGGCAGAGAATCTAAGATGTCTGTAAACTTCCATCCTAAATTGCACATTTTGGAGAATTTGGCCTTGTAGCTTTTTAATAAATAGCAGTTGAATATTTATGTAGATTAGATTTGGTCACTGGAAGGTGATGGTCCTTCTGGATCACATCCCTTCTAAACTGATCCCTTGTTTCTGACCATTTCTAGCAGAATAGGCTTTGCAAGGATTTAGGACAAATAACTTATTCTCGCAAAGTCTCTGGAATACTCGTTCCTCATATGATGACACCACATGCTCCTGAATAATTTTGCTGGATTTCCTACAAGTAGTGTGCATCCCAAGTTCCCAGTCCATGGAGAGGGATCAGGCTCCATCTCAGCAAAGCAGAGCCAGAATTGTGAGTTTGGGGCCTGTATAGTTACCAAAAGCAAAGTTCTCCCCTTAAGTTATGCATGTGCTGTTAAGGACCTAATTAGTGTAAAAAAACCCCCATTCTATTAAGAAAAAAAAAAATCTTTATTATTAAACTCTTCAGTTCTGTGCTCTCCCAGTGAAAAAACACAGTTCAATTTGAAAGTCAGGCAAGTATCTTAAGGCTGCTGGAGCCAGATATTTAATGTTTCGTTTTTCTTGCATGACCTTCCAAGCAGACTGACTCAGTGTATGTCCAGAGCAGATTGTTTACTTTTAATTTGCTCATAACCGCCTTCTTTGCCAACTTTTACAAACAACATGATATCATAGATTTTCACTTGGGATTCCACACTGTTGAACACACTTAAATTTTTTTTTTCTTTTGCCTCTTGCATTAGATAAATATAATTATGGATTACAAACTTGATAAGTATTTCCTTTTGGAAAACATTGTCTGATACTTGATATTGTACCAGGACTCAACCTAAATTGGTTTAATTCCTTGTACCTGCTGTGTAGCTAGATGAGATCAACTAGACAGACCTTTCCCATTGGTTAAAGGTCAAAAATAGCCTAAAGACATGTTGTTTACAGCACATCATGTTGAGAAATATACTTTTAGTAGAAGGTATAACTATATTTTCATTAGCATTGATAAAAAGGCTTAAACAGCTCTGCAGATATAATCACCAAGGATTATTTTTAATCAAAAATCTATTTTTAAGAAAATGTAGAAGAATAAAATTCACTAGAGAATATTTTCATTATTATTTTACTATAATTATTACAGATTATATAAAATGTTGTTATATTTCCCAATATTTGAGTACATATGAGAAACCCCAGACACTTCAGAGTAAAAGTTGTATTCTGATGACATTTATGTAACTATAAATAACTTTACTAATGTGTGCTCTATGCAAAATTATAAAGGAGTCCCTGATGGCTGAAGTAATAACTGATATTGTTGCATTTTCTCCTTTTAATTATTCTTAGATGACAAGATGGAAACTAATTAGTTAATTTGAATTTTTCAAATTATTTCATCCTTGCAAATAAGAATGACATTATTAACAACATTTTTTCAATGTTTTGTAAGGTAATTTTTTTAATGTTTTGCAAACCTTTTTTAACATAACTGAATCAAAAGTGGATAAATGTATCTTTGCAAAAGGTATGAGGTACAAGTTTTTAAAAACTTCAAGTTCAAAAAAAAAAAAGATCATATTCTCAGACACTGATATTTCTTTTTACTTCTTTTTTTTTAGGAAAAGTTATCAAAATTATTTGCTAAGTAATATAATCTTACCAAGAATGCACAGTAAGCACTATAGTGTTTAATTTTTCATTTAGTATACATAGTTTCCTAGGAAAGATTTGTTTCTATCATATTTTCTACTAAAGACGCTACAGGTTTTGCACCTTTAGTTTGTACTGGACCCAAAAATGTCAATATTTTACTTGTAAATGGTTTATGCGGACCTACCAAAAACAATTGACAGTTTTCTTGAAGCATTTAGGCTGGAAAATCACTTTTTTCTTCAGCTGAAATGTTTACTATGTTTGTTGAAAATTTCAAAAACAGGCCAGCAATATTTTGCATTTCAGAATAATGTTCATTGGTGACTACTTCATTAAGCTGTCCTTTCTTTCTGGGAGAACCAGAAAACACTCAAGGCTTGGACGTAACCATTATTTCTTTGAAATTGGGGGTTACACAAACCCAGATTTTTAAAGGGTATTCTTATATTAACTAGAATTGATAGAAACAATGGAAACTGTTCCCCTGCTGTGATTCGAGACACCTGGATTTAGAAGCCTGCATTCATTCTGTGGTTGGGGTAGACACAAGCAGCTCCAGGAAAGAATTCATCAAAGTTAAATTACAGGATTTCTTTACAGGAAAAAAAGGCTGCAAGAATGGACAATGTCAAACAGTGTATTACTAATAAAGCGATAGTTACATGCAAAAAATTCAAAAAATGTGAAGGTTTTGTGGTATTATTTATATGATAGGTGGCAAGCCAATGATGAGATTGTCAGATTAAAACACCCTATAAAGTCCAGACATCTGAAGTAAAAATGGGTACGAATCTTCCAAAAATAGAGACATTGTTCTGTGGTGTTGTCATCCTCCCAACAGTCATATCTGTTCACACAAGTCATGTCTGAGAAGAGGGAATAGAATTTTCAGTTTTATATGGCTTGACATTGTCAGAAGACTAGACAGGGAAGATCTGGTAATTCTGTAATTTACAACATTAGATAATTAAAGCATTGAATAGAAGGGAAAAAAGCCACAAAAGTATGATGAAGAATGACTTTCAGACATTTGTGATGGCAATTTGCCTCTTAAGTGAAATTCCCAAAGTTTTCATAAAAGGTATGTACTTCAGCCTTAGAAAGCCTGATTTTATTGCAGAGGGGTGCTCCCAAGTCCAGTGACATCCAAAGAGCTACCTAAGAAGACCCCTCTAGCTGCTGACTTTTGAGGTGCTTTGGCAAATCATGGTTTGCTAATGTTTTGGTGCATTTGTTGTTATTGAAACTACAGTCGTCCTGAGATGTGAAACCAAAGTCAATGATAGTGTCAGATAGTGTACCATTTTTGAATGTTCTTGATGATATCTTAAATTCATGACCGTGTTTCATTGTTCTTGGTTTACCTTGTTTGAGAATTGTTTACCAAATAATTTGGTGCTTACTTTAAAAGAGAACTGAAATGAAATGTGTGGATCTTAAACATTCAGCAGGTGGAGACTATGTGTCTAACATGGACAGCAGAGTCCATGTTTGTATTTTGTATGACAAGAGCACTAACTTGGTAATTAAGTAAATATTGTAATAAGTATGGCTCTGACATCCACTTGAAGGTTATAACTCCCCAGGGAACAGATGCTTAATTTGCGGTCGTGATAATAACAACCTAATGAACCTCCCATCTCTCTGGATAGCTTAATAAACTTCAAAGAAAACAAAACAAGAATCTATGAGTAAAAGTACATCCTTAGCTTTTCATTAAGAAAAATGAGCATGAGTCAAGGCCCAGCATGGCTTCCAAAGTTAAAGCTACCAGCTACAAAGCAAATGTATGCAGAGAAATGTACAACAAAAGACGTAGCTTTTAAACCTCCAGTTGAGTTTCCATAAATGTTGCTTACAAAAGCTACCATTCTCTATGTTAACAAAAAGTTGTGGATATGTTCTTCACTAAATCCTCTTTTCTCATATAATCCACCTTGTGCACTTTATCTCAAGTGTGTTTTATCTGATCTAATCCTGGGCTCATTCATTCTCAGATAGAAGCAACAGGATTATTTCACACTTAAACTAGGCCCAATCTTTCTGTAGGTCCATAAGAGGACACCTGGGTAATGAGAAATTATCTGTGGAACAAAAGATGAAGCAGGTGCTAGGAAAAAAAATATGTTCTCTCAAATACAGCAGTTTTAAAGGAAAAGATAAAACATTTTTATTCAGAAAAAAATGTTCATATGAGGCACTACATTTTTTAAAGGAATGAGGTTATACCATTAGTACCAATGTTAGGTGGCACAAGTTTTGTTAGAAAAAGAAAGAAATTCTGTTTCAGTCACCATAAAATGACATTGATTTCCCTGGAGTTAATCTGGATTTTAATGGGTGTAGAGTGTGCAGCATACAGCATGTATCAGAAGATTAGTTTTAACCAGGTCAAGGAGGCCAGTCATATCCAGTCACAGCCTCTTCCTTGTTCTGCGAGACCTTATTTTAGCATACTTTCAGTTAGAAGGAGGAGGAGGAGGAGGAGGAAGGCTTTGTGGTTCATTAAATTAACTTCAGATTTTTTTTTTCCTTTGCACTAGTGGGCAAGACAACTCAGAAATAAAAATAAAGCCTCCTGCTCCCCCCCTAATACGGGGACATGGATTAGTATGAACCAACTCCAGTATCCTTTGCTTTACTCAGCAAAAACATCGTGTAGAAAATTCATATATGCATGTATATCTATTTCATCCATATCTATATCTTTGTATTGATACCTGTACACCCCCTTAGCTTTTAGAATCCCCAGGATAACCTCAGATATTGTCTTCTTTCTGTTTTCAGTGTATATCAGACTCTTGATGTGAAAGTGTGGAAGCAAAGCAACAATTTACTTGTTTAAAGCAGTGGACCAGTTCTTCAGGAACCACAAACCGATACAGTACGTAATTATTTCCCAATCATTCCCTCCTTCCCTGTTGTCATCAGCCTCCTCATGGACCAGTGTACAACAGCAGAGAATTTATCCCTCAATTCCTCAGGCCCAGTGGGACCATGGACTGATGACTTGGCTTTTTGAATGGTGGTCCTTTGAGTTTTCTTCTCTCCAAAGAAATGCAACAGAGGTCAGTATGTAAATAGTTTCACAGGATTAAAATGAATGTATTATTGGATTGTTACACTAGAGACTGACAACAGATGCACGTTAGATAGAAAAAGAATCAAAAGAGTGGACATGATCTAAATCCTGAGGCCTCAGGACACAGACTAATCTTTTGCTCAACTGACTAATAGGGAACAAATGTCCAGTAGGTTCTCACACAGCTGCATGGTAGAAGTTTATTTCTTTTTCCTCCTGTAATATACAATGCTACACAATATTTATCACTGAACAAAAGATTAAATGGTCAACAAATGCAAGAATTTTATGATCTGTGCCTTGATCAGGTGTAAAGAGGGATCTGGAGATTGCACTGGGCTTGCAGTCCTAGTGGTGTGAGATTTCAGTTTCCCTGATGCAGGCAGGGCAATGAGGGTGCTCAGTACCTACAAGGGTATGGATCAATGTCTTGAAAGCAGAAAGCAAGACTACTATGTCCAAACTCATGTTTTCCTAAAGGACTCTGTAAAAGTAGTCTAGCTTTAGCATTTTAAGCTATTACTTAACTCACAATGCATGTTTTGTAGAAGCAATGATGCCTTAGCAATACAAAGTTTCAGTCTGGAATTTTATTATCAAAGTCAAAATGTACTGAGAACTGAAGAAAAAAAGCTATAAATTCCATCTCTTTTGAATCGTGTACAAATGCAGTTTTATTCATTCTTGAGGCTTGTAATCCACTTTTCAAACTGACTTACAGATGAATCTATATAAATAGCCATGTTTTAAGTGTATTTCTGTATAGACTGAAAATAATAAATAAATGCATTTTAATGTAGATATAAAAAAAAATCAATGTGACTTAAATGTTCATTTGTCCCAAATAAGAATTTTCGTATTTTAAATACTTTAAAAACCTGGAATGAAATAAATTAATTCAAGTCATGATTTTTTTTGTGAAAATAACAAAAAGCTTCAGTTTGAAGATTTTTTCCCTGATCATGTAGAGGCACTTTTTCTAAGTGGAATAATTCCCAGATTCATTAGCTGAGAATGGTAAGTAAAATTTTGTTTTCTTCTGTGGGGGACAGCTTATTTATGCACTATTTTATCTAACAATTTAATGCAGCATATTCTTCCCCAGATATCCTTCTGTTAAGACCCTGTGGATGAAAGGAAAATAGAAACACATAGAAAGGCAAAATAAAAGTAATGCTAACACTGGTGAATGACAGTATGAAAATAATGCTTCTTTTTCCCAATAAGCATTTGACAGTACGGAAACAGTTTCTTTTACCTTAAAAGAGGCAAGCTTTGCTTTCCGTCGTGGTCTCCCCAGCTCCTTCCAGTTGGTGTGACAATCCCAGTGCACTGATCAAAAGAGTGGAAACTGAAAAAAGTGAGTAAATAGGTAAATCTCCAAATCTCCCTAATGTACAATTAGTAGTCTTTTTAGAAGTAACTGAACATGGAGCAGCAATTCCTCTAACTGAGGGCCCATACAGATTGATTTAATTAGTTATCCTTCTGAAAAGTAGGAGCAGTAATTCAGTACCTGCAGTTCAGGGTTATTCAAGCCAGGGTACGTTGTCCAGGACAACGCGTAGAAAAAATATCATAACCATTTTTTACTTGTCATCCACAGCAGTTAAAAGAAATGCAAAAAACTTCAGGCCCATTGACTCGGTAAGATGAAATTTAAAATGAATTTAATATGTACAATTTCATATTAATTTCAAAATTTATAAAAGCATAATGTTAGTAAAACCCATTAAATATCTGTAGCCTGTAAAGATCTCATAGCTTTTAAAAATACGTTTTAAAGCAAATTTTTGCTTTTGCTAATGTCACAGTAGTCCATATTTGTCAACATAAACAGTGTTTATTAAACTTATGTATGAGGGTATTTCCATTTCTTTCTTATAAAATGTCACTTTGAACAGAGCCATGTCTTGACTAACCCTTAATTTGTATAAGCAAGATATGTGACTGTAAGACTTTAGTCACCAAAATAAACACTGTGTCCCTGCCCATGGCAGGGGGTTGGAATTAGGTGATCTTTAACGTTCCTCCCAAGGTAAACCATTCAATGATTTTATGAACTGCCATTCAAGGAAAATAGTTAGCTCTCTTGGCTCCTTTCACAAAGATCCAAAAATACAGTTACAGAGAAGGGACAGTCATAAAATGTTTCATGGAACAAATATCATCCTTAAGTACTCAAGACTCAATGTGAAAAGATCTTTTTGCTGAGGATTGCAATATGTGTATCAGTTGCTTTTCTCCTTTATAAGAATAATTTGAAAAGTGGCTATTTCTCTTGAAAGAATGCAACTATTTTAAAGCCGATGAGCTTTTACAGTCTGGTTGAAAAAAAAGAAATCTTTTGAAACAGTGTTTTGGAGCCATCATGCCTAAATACTAAACAGATACTGTCAGACAATTTTTGATAACTTAAAAATTATTTCTTCTTTTTTTTTTTTTTTCTGTATAATGCTCCTCCAACTATTCAAGTTGGAACAAGTTATTACAGTTTGGATGTCAAGTTTAAGAACTAAAAATTTGGCTCTCAAAGTGATGCAGGAATAACTAAGACAGAGATGGTCATATCTGTATATATATATATGTGTGTGTGTATACTTATATACAATTATATGCTATAATCTATTTATCTCTGTATTAGGCCATTTGATCCTCTGACCAATCGATAGTGGTAATTATCTGTGCATAGGTACATGTACGAGAAAGGGAGAACAGATGTCCATGATTATGTAATTTATGGTAATTAATAGGACATAAATGAAACAAGTTTGTTTTTGTTGATGTGTCACTAGCACACTGCTCCTCTTGAGCATTGGGTTACATTCTGTACATGATCGCCTTATTGTCTACTGTCATAAAAATTCCAGTTCTGTTTCTGAGCAGTCACAGAATGGGACTCGCCAGCTGTCATGGAAAATGTATTCAGTTTCATTTCCACTTAATTTATCTAATCTTAATTCTATTATTATTTTATTACAATTATTTAAGTGCTTGGGGCAACAATCTAAAGTAAAAACAAATAAACAGTAGGAGTTCCAGATAATTTGTAAGTGATCTGAAAGGTCTGATGGAAACATCATCATTATTGCAGTTTTGTTTTTTGAAAGGTTAATATTATAGAATCTTCATCATTGCTGCTATAGTTAACAGTCTGTCAACACTGACATGTTGAATTTCTGCTTCACAAAATTAAAGGCTAAACTCTAAAAACTCGCCCTGGACAGGGAAAAAAAAAGAAAAAAAAGTTGTGAAGTAGTGTTTAGATGTTCAAAATCTTGTAACTACAGGCCTCATATCACCTTAATTTTCAGCAACTTGAAGCACAGAAGAGCTTCCAAGCCCACAATTAAGTCCATTTCTGTTCTGCTCAACCCTTTCATGTGAAGGCCCCTGCTAGCTTCTGTGGCTGTAAGGAAATCTGAACATGCACTTGAAGAGCCACATTCCAATATGTGTTTTATCACAGTGAGATGAAGTTGTGGTTTGCCATCCTGGGTTGATCCTCAGCTGATCATCTCATCTCACCCTCTTCAGCAAAAGCCGTGAGTAGCTGCATTTGAAGCCATGCACAGAAGTCATCTCTCTCACATTTGAAACACGGGTTTGCTGGGCTTTGTGCTTGATTGCAACCATTGGCTTCTGTTTAATCTCTGAGCCCAGTCACAGACATCACCACCACCCTCTGCCGAGTCTGTGTAAGCACAGAATCCTTGTTGCCACTCATATGTCTCCATCAGCTTTGTCACCTTGCCTAGATCCTCCCCATAACGTGGCTGGTTTAGGATGCTTCGCAGAGGAATTAAGGTCTCTTTTTTTCTTTCTAATGCAATGAACTATTTATTTCTGATGTCCCCATCTTGCTTTATGATCTTTTTTTCTTTCTTTTTTACTCTGCCTTTAGAAAGCATGGTACATGTTTCGCTGTGTCTATGCAGTAAAAGCACATAATAAAAATGGATGAAGCAGGCAATAAATAAACTCATTCAAAATGAAGAAATTATTAATGAACAATTTTAACCCTATTCTATACATTTCTGTTAATATGTATGAAACTAGTAAATTCATGTATTCTAGTGGTCACACAATTACACATGGTGGTTTAATTTAACCCACTGTGTAATAAGACACTTGATTTTACTAAGAAAATCCAGTAAAATATCCTGGGCTTGATGTAGCCATCACTGAAACTGATGTAAGGTTTTCTAGCAAGAAAATGTAAGGGGAATCATCATGAATGGCTGAATCTGAAGCAATGAAAATTCAAAAGAAAAGTTTTGAGTGACATCTCAGCTTCTAACTTCTGGGAACTTCAGCAGCATTTAGCATTTTTTTAAAAGAAATTCAGATCTAACTGGAGAGAAGCAGCTTCAGATAGCATTACTTGCCTAAGATGAATCTTCACTCCATCTGAGAGGAGCCGCAGGAAAGGAAGGCAAAATTCCAGAGTGATGACTCCATAAGTGGTTTATTTAGAAACTGAAACTTGACTTTTGTTTTCTTGCAGAAACCAAATGTGTTAGTTTGATTTGGATACCGTGTATTGACAAAGGGTGGGTTGTTTCTCCTTTTTATCTAAACCTGGTTGTGGAGATAGAGAAAAAATAATCTGTCCTGAGAGTAAACAATGATCCCCACTCATTGTTTGTTTGAAAAAGCTGACCTTGCTTGGAAGATGTATCCGCACAGATGATGGTGCCTCCAGAAGGGGTCACAGAATCCTGGCAAGTCCCTCAGCGCCTGTGCAAGAAGGCAGAGGGCTCTGCTCAGCCCTGGCAGTGCCTGGGGAAGTCCACTCTGCAAAGCTTTGCCCACATCCCCTGCTGTTTAAGTTCTTGCGAGGGGAACTGATGTTCTCTGTCTCCAAGGGGAGCAGGGGAAGGCACAACGAGCCAAGGCGATGCCCCCCTGTTGCAGCGCAGCGTTCATCAGCGCAGGCCTTGGGCAGTGGGGTTGCTGATGGTGCCCTGCCCTGGGCTGGAGCTCTCACAGCCACCCTGTTTTCCAGCGATGGGCTACGTCTCTTCCTCTGGTTGGTGTGAGAAAGCTGTGAGGCTGTGACACAGAAATCACCTTCCAGCTTGCCATTAAGAAAGTTTAGCAAATTGACTGCTGCTAAAATAAGAGAGATGAAGGTGCTATCTGCGGTTCAGTCACACGGGGCAAATCTCCCAGGCCTGCAGCAGCGGGAACACCCACGGAGCGCGCTCCAGCAGGGGCTGACCCGCCGATAATAGGGATGCCTCTGAATGAATTGGAAGTAACACCTGGCCTTTGTCGGGAAAATTACCATTTTTTTAGGCCAGTCTTCAAAGCTGAACATTTCTTTAGGACTCTGGAGCCATTGAGGAGGCAGACAAAAGGAAGAGAGTCACGGAGAGACACGTAAAAGCTGTAGGCCCAGCAGAAAGGGCCAGAGGCTACGCAAGAAGGCTGAGGGAACAGAAGTTAAAACCTCAGCATAAAATTCCAGTTCTCCCCGTGCAGATCAGTTTTTCCAAGGGTGAAAGGAAAATGAATTTTCCAATGCATTTAAGTGATTTCATTACACAATTATATGCTTGCCTAAACTTTAACCACATACTGTTACCCATCCTTGTAAGTAATCAGTTTTTGGTCCATGTTTTACAACATGTACTTAGTTTTAAACATAAAATGAGTTCATGTCTGTGTGCAAAGAGACACATTCACCAAACTGCATGCCCAGTCTACAGGTAGGGAATGCGTCTTTTCTGGGCAAACACACATACCACGGAGGAAGAACGCTTTATCTTTAGAACCATCCAGCATACATTTACTACACATATCTAATTAAGGCGAAATGCCACTCTTCTACACGAGCACCCAAGCTTCCAAACAGATGCTCAATGCACTTACACTCCAGTGCAAAAGAAACCACTGCACAGCCCAACTGGAGGGGTGGATGTGAACACTGGGCAGTCACATTCTCACAGATATCTCGCTCTAGTCTGAGACTGATCCAGTATAACATGTGAGTAGGCTGAAGCTGGTAGAACTACTCAAATGCTTAAAATTTCACACTTTCTCAAATGCTTACTTTTCTGGATCAGGACCTCATGAAGAATTGGACCTACAGCTTCTTGGACTTATTTTCGGGGCGGGGGGGGGGATGATCAGGTCATGAAAATGAGAATGCCATCTTTGTAGAGACTTAGCAGTCACAAACTGCAAGCTGATCATCAGCCTACTTGCATGTCATCCTTCCCTAAATAAGATTAGTCACAGATGCTTATCAACTGAGCCCTCAAATCCTGATGTAGCTGGAAAATATACAAGTTTTTATGAAGGTTATCTTGGAGGCCCAATTAAAAAAAAAAAGCAAACATGGCAGCTTTTAATATATCCGGTGACAGTGCCTAACAGCCAAGAGAAATCAGGGGGAATTTCTGTGTAAAGTTACAAGCTTTTCAAGAACAAGCCAGTTAAAAGTCCTGTAGTGCTGCAATCTGCGGTCATTGCCAACAGCCACCCTCGATATTTCTGCAATGTTTTGTCTTTGCTGCCTCACAGCTTTGTGGCAACTATTAGTATTTTGGATAAATTGTGCAGCTTTGATTTGCATAGGCAGGGAAAAGTCCTTCTCATCTGCTGGTGGTAGCAGCTCTAGCCAGCCTGAGTAGTTTTGTCAGTGGTGTGAGCTGTAGAGGTTACATCAGCCTCCAGGTTGGACCATTGGTCTCAGGAAACCTCTACAAGCATTTCATGGATGACAGGAGGCTAGAGTCTCAGGAGAGCTAGCCATGGTAAGTACGTAGGTACGTACTCAACTGTGTCCATATTCTTCAGCATGGTGCAAAGCAAGGAGCCAAAGCCATGGCCTGGTAGCATCCCAGTGAGACACCCTGTTAAATCAAGCAGCTTCTTCAGAGTTTTCCAGGCAGTATTGTGATCGCAGCTGCATGCTACACCTTTGTGGTGATAATTCTTGAGACACAAAGTATATAATACATCCATAGTATGGTCCTAGTAACAGGTTCATATGTACAATATATCTTGGTTGAGCAAATGATTTCTGGCTTACTTTTCTGCTCATCTGTCTCTTCTAGGACCAGAATTGGTTTTTCTCCATATTGTCTCCCAGTCCATAATTAAAGGAGCAGATCTCAATTTCTTTTCCAACCACCTGTTTCCTGTTTTGAAATGTAGGGTAAGTGATACTGTATTTTTTTTTTCCTGAGGAAAAAAATCCTTTATTCCCAGAGCACAAATAAGGTTGTTTATACCTGCCTCAAGTGCCAGAACTTAACATACTTATGCTCTAGTTATCCAGCTGACATTCTGTATTTATTAAGTTTTTAGTACAGTATGTGGCATTACAATCAATGCACTATTGACAAAAGCACTTGGATCACACACTATTTATTTAATTTACTACACTGACTCTCATTTAGTAAACTTAATTCATACACTGTGTTATCCTGGCACATTCAGATACCTTATTCAGGAAAGGCACATGAATTGCACAGCAAACCACTCTAAGGTCTGTTATGTCACAGGCCCTGCTATAAGCTGCTGATCCTTAACCCATTCTCTCCTGCAAACCTAGATTGTTGCAAGTCGAGCAATAACTTTAAAGTTGCCCATAGTTCTGCAGCATTTTTAATGTCTACTGAAGTTACAATATAAGAAGGATTTTATGGTAACCTGCAGGCACCATAAATACTAAATCTCCAACATTTTTAGAACCAATTACATCAAAGCAATCTGATTGTCACTCTTTTGCACATAGGGTTCTCCCAGTAGTAAGCAGTCATATTACACACATAAAACACTGTTAAGCATTTTAGCTCCACCAGCCTAGCTGCAGCTGTGTCACATTAGTGTTTCCTTGTTTTGTGTGTGCCAGTTATCTAGATTGAAGTTGGGATAGTATAGCACTCCACTAGATGACAGGCTTGGTTTAAAGCCAGGCCACTTAGTGATGCTTATCAAACAATTTTCAGCTACATACAGTAGCATAATTCAAAAACCTGAGAACACTAAATTATCAGGCATGCCATGAGACGTCATTTCTTTTTTGGGTGAAAGATTTGAACATTCCCCTCACAAATACGCAGAGTATTCCTAGTCAGGGGCATCAGTGAAATAATGATTTCATTTTTTCTGCTCAGCTTTGAATGAATGTGTCACCCCCGTGGTTTTGAACATACACAATATTAGTCACTTGGTGACCCGAGATGGTGAACGTGTCGAATGGGTGGCCAAGGAGCTTCAGAAAGTCCTGCTTTCAGTAGCTCATTTTTCCATTCTTTGTTCTTATGCTCATTTAGTCTTTGCTTGCTTGGTTGTGGTTTCTAACCTATTAACGACTGATTCAACTCCAGATGATGGGCTTCCCTCAGGCAACTAAGCATTAACTTGCAGCCCCATTAGATACAATTTCACCTTGAGCTTCCTGTCCTTTAAGATGAGACAACTTGTACTTGTAGACCACCCTGTATTTGCAGGAAGGGTGTGAGTGCTGATGCTGATACATCCCCAGAGTGGCAAGTTTTTCCTGTGTGCTAATGATTGTCTGGACTGACAACAGGACTGGCCTTCTGGGTAGGATGTTATAGGAAAAAAAACCTGGTTTGACCATCCCATGCCCATTATTACATGTTCCAAGAAACTTCTTTAAAACTAGACTACTTTTTGCATTAGAAATGCAATTGAAGTAAATTATGCAGAAGGTAGACTGGAACAGTGTTCTGAACCTACAGCTTTGTCTGTTGCTGTTGTGGGAAAAAATCAAAAATCAAGAGCTGTGTGCTGTGCAGAGAAAGAGGCCAAGAGCCTGACTGCATCACTGCCACCTCTGCCACAGCTTGGGATGTCTGTGGTGACCCAGGTTGTGCTTCTAGATGATTTCGTGTACATTGAGGGATGACAGTGAACTTGGGTTAACTTCAGAGAGGGAGACAAGGCTCATTGGCTGGCCCTAGTGAGGGAGAGGAAGAAAGATTGCTGCTCTCTTGCCTTGCTGATGTCATGATTTGAAAGAGAAAGCTCTGAGTTAGCAACCCCAAACCCACACCTCTCCTCTATTTTTTACTGAAGCACCTCTTCTATTATATTTTAGTTTACAATAAAGGTACCTTAACCAACAACAAAACCAGCTAGCATTTAGTAAAACTCCATAAATAAATGGAGTTAAGAAACACCAGGTAACTTGAGCATCTGCAGCAATAAGGTTACAATTGAAACCTCCCTGTGATAAAAGCAAAAATGCAAAATGCATCCTGATGATCAGAAAGGTTGAAGAGTTAATGGTATGATCTGTGCAAATTCTGATTCATTCATTATTTTCTTCTCAGAAAAAACATAGCATAATAACCTGTCCATTACGCTTGTGCTGTGTGCATGTATATTTTAATGTCCAGTAAAAATATCCTGTACATTTCCTTTAGCAATATCTGCCATGGTTTAATATTACAGGACCTGGTTGTTCATATTCTGGAGTCAGTGGAAATATTCCCACTGATATCAGTGACGGGAGAATCTGGCCCCTAATTTTTAGAGGATTGAAACCATCCTTACAATAGCATATGCTCAGCTCTCCACTTTCTTTGATGACTTCCAACGTTCTTTTGATGTGTACGCCGAAAAAAATTAATTTTCTTCTTTGGATATATGTGCTTTAAAAGATGAAAAAATTGAATAGCAGAGTAAAAGATTTTGTGTTTCAGGCCACAATCCCATTTAACCCAAAAGTGGCTAATAGCTATTAGTTGGAAGAGAAGAAAATGTAGATGAATGCAAATGTAGAAGAATAGAAATGTCGGGCAAATAAAATTAATGACAAAAAAGAGACACTCTTCAGGCTCAAAGAAGTATCATATTGTTTGGTGTAGGCACCCATGATATGCACTGACATAGCATAAAAATGTCACTTATGCCCTTGTGTCTGTCTACTGTCATGACCTGGATATTCAAGCAAAAGTTTTGTGAGCATCCTGATTCTGCTTCTCTGCACTCTGCTGAGAGAGTAGTTAAGAAAAATGGATAGATAGGAGGGAAAAATACCATTTATAAATACAGAAGCCCAGTGCTTTGCCAAGATGATGGTGAAGGGCGAGGTAGAGGCACATCAGGATTAGATTCTCTTCGCATTCACTTTCTCAATGGTATGATGAGAATAAACTCTGATAAAGTCTACATTAAAAAGTAAATCCAGTGGCTAGAGAATTGCAAAAGATGCTTAGCAGTCCTGCATGATGCTGAGAAGTCACAGCTTTGATTGACTTCATGAAATATGGTTGATGGAACAGTCGATGGCAGGTAATCACGTTGTTGAATGTAGGATGTTGGAAAGATGCTCTAAGGTTAAAATCATATGTGTGGTGTACAAGCTGGAGAAAAATAGAATAGGTTATAATAGAATAGAACAAAACAGAGTAAAATTTCCTTTCAGAGGTTCCTTTCAGAGGACTGCAGCTGTGAAATGAGTTGAATTTTCTTTTTCTTTTTTGTTTTTTTTCTATCTTAGTGATTAATTATTATCAAATATTCTTTAAGAGCTGTGACATCTGTTAAATGTAATTACTTTCTCTTCCATGTGTAAATCAAGGTCTTTCTTAAAAAGAAAAAAAAAAAGAGGCAGTTTATACTTAAATTAACTACTTTTATCTACAATTTGCAAGTTAAGGTGTATATAAAGCCTGTGGCTATACTAAAGGCTCCGGTTGTGCCTCCTAGGCACAGTGTTAATTAAAGGGTGATGTGGATTGGTACCGCTCTGAGGGGAACTCTGGAAGGGATTATACCTTGGAGAGGCACAATGCCTGCAGTGCAGCGCAGCGTGTAAGGAAAATGCATGTGCTGTGCAGCACCCGCACTGATGTTGCTCAGCACCTCTGCGGGCCCATCTCCTTCCCGCGCCCCCTTATCCACTTTGCTGGGGTTCACACCAAAGGGGCACTGCCAAGATACAGTCCTGGCGCTCCTGCCCAATTCCTGCACGCCAAGGCAAAGGTGGTGCTGGCATCCTTTTCATTGCTGGTAACTATTCAGGCTGGATATAACCTGGCCAAGGATAAACAGAAATTGCCAGGTGTCATTCCCTAGATCTAGTTTCTCTTTTTACTCAATGTCAGGTCTTTTAATGTGTGACAGCATGCACGATGTTTGACAGCTTCTTACATCTTACCTGAGCCCATCCTATAGAGCTGATTTTGAATAATTCTGTATCCAGCATCTGATTTTGTTCTCTTTGATAGTTTTCATCAGGGATCATCTTCCCTTTGGGTAGCTCTCTTGATACCAGTGTGGTTTTAGACATGATTTACCCCTGTGCAAATAAGACCACCATCAAACCTATAGACCTTTGGTTTAAAATATTGACAATATCCAAAAGACATATTGCAATCTCTATGTAAATAATATCTGTGATTAATTTAATGCACATTTAAGGGTTTTTCAAGGCTGTATTACTCACTAGATTAAATGTACATTTTGGTAATATATTATTGTTATTGTACATCCAATAAATCTAATTCAGCCCAGGGTGATTTTTTTTTATAACCAAATAATAGACCACTGAAAATAGGATTTATTATAGAAATGCCAAGACACTCTTATTTATAGTATAATAGTACCAATTACCACTATAATAAATACTCTTCAGTTATCAAATCATCAGTCTTTTATGTTAACACAGACAAATGATCCCATAGGCAGTATTATATTACTAGTGTAATGTATTAACTTTCAATTTTAAATTGGTTATTGGATCTGGAACAACTGTACAATATATGATGTAGTTTAAGTAGGACTTGTGACCTTAATCTGCATAACTGTACAGCAAAGTGTGACTACACATAGTGCTTTAGACTATCCACATATGCAACAGCAAAACAGCATCACTCTCAGTCCACAATTCAGCACAGATCTGTAGATTGCATCCACTTAGAGGGAACTGTTATCAAGGAATGCCTAAAAGGAAAATTTAAAAACTGCACCAAAAATTTTTGGTAAGTCATTGTTATTATTGGTCCCAAGTGTAAGCTGGTCAATTGTTAAAAACTGTTGAAAATAAAAAAGAATGGAATTAATTTTTATTTTTTTTTAAATTCAGCCTTCGAGGGTTCTTTTTTTACCAGCAGGTGTTTGTGTCATAAGAAACTGTTCACTGTTTCTATATAAGAAACAGTATTTAATTATGTATATTTGATCTGGAAAAAGTGCAGAACCAGAGTTCTTTGTAGAGATTCTGCATTTGTATAAAGCAAAATAAAATAAGCAGTCAGGATTAAGAAAATGTTATAAAAGTAAGCTTTGCAAGAAATATTTATTTGAACAATGAGATTGGCAAGTCTAACAATGTAAAAAAGATAGGCTTAGTAATGTTTCATAGCTTAGATCTGTAGTACTCAGCAGATACATTTTTTTTATCCTCAGTTCAATCCCATATTTCAGTACTAGAAATCCAAACAACTTAAATCATTTGTAGTCTCAGAATAAGATACTGTTTTATTTTATAAATTTTATGCTTCAACATCACCAGTAATTAATTCAGAATTTTAGCTGCTCTTTTAAACCATGAAGGCTTGATTGGAAATAAATGAAAATGTTCTATTTGTCTTTCTAGTCAGTTGGATAATATTTATCTTATTTAAGAGAGATTTAGCACATTTTCCCCAGAAACTACTTAAGTGTGGTCATTGTTGGTGCCAATGCACTGTAGAGATTTTAGAAGAAGCTAAATAGTTTAGACAATCAAATGAAAAAATAAAATAAAAAAAGAAACGTAGTAATCATAATGGGAGGCGGGGAGAATTTTTTCTGTGTCTTTCTTATGTCTTTTACTGACAGGATACCTTTTTCTGTCATGGAGAAAATCTTAGTTTCTTGCTCTTACCTTACTCTGCCTCCAGCACCCAGCCTCACAAGTCAAATGGAGCAGCTACCTGGCTGATCAGACTTAGAGCAGCTGGCCATCATCCCCCGGACCACATTATAGGATGCAAAAATTCATGCTGGGTCTCAGTCAGCAGTTTCTTCCGTGTCTGTCCGTCCATTCCCAGCCAGTTGACATAGTCTGTTTTCTTCAGAAATTCCTGCACTTGAAGACACAGCTTTATCCCAGGTGGAGATTCCAGTCTTTTAACACTCTCCACCTGAAAAACGTTTACAGATATTTCTGCACTCCCTTCTACTCACATTTGACCAGCAGAGTGTATCTGTAATTTTATTAATTTACATTGACACAGCTTTAGACTGGAGTTTAAGTATCCATTAGTAGGCAGCAAAAATAGATGTGTATGTCTGGCTGTCTTTATTGTATTAGTATAAAGCATTTCTATTTATCCCAGCTACTATCTCACACATTCATAAGGAGTCATCCTAAGTGCAGTACCCTTCACTCGCCCTATAAGTGTGTTCTCTCTTCAGCTCATCTAAATAAACTCTACAACTGCAGAATGCAGCAACTCAAAGTCCAGTTCAGCATCCCTTGTCTCATCAAAGCTTTGTCCAAATGAAATCGGAGATGGCTGAGGAACCAGCAGTTGCTATGAAAATTAATAATCTGGAATTATCCAGGGCACCGATAAGTGCCTGTTACAACCCCTGAGTCTCATTCTCTGCTGTCTGCAGAACAAAATTTGTCAACAAGGCTTCATTTTGAGACCAAATTTTTGATCTAGGTACGAAAAGAAGCATGTCATACCTGCAGTTACTTTTGGAGATGCAATGGTACATATTATCCCAAAGTTAGAGGTCAGGTCAAAATACATTCTAAGAATCAGATGCTAAATGGATGGTGGTGAGGTAAAGGCCTCACACAGCTGCCCATGCTCAGTTCACACTTGATCTCACACCCATTGAAGGCACTGTGAATCTTTCCTTTGACGTCAATGGGCTTCAGATGAGGTCCTGAGCAATTTTTTTAAAACCGCAGACAAATCAAAACCATTTCCTTTGGAATGAGACTGTTCACACCCCTTGGTGAAGACTATTTTCTTTCCAAACACATCTTTCATACGAAAGTCACATCAGCTGAATTTCTATTTTTACCAAAAGCTTCATTTTTAAAAGAATCAGGAAGCATGTTTTTACTTACATTTCATCTATTAGCATCTAAGCTGGTTTTGTTCAAACTTTCAAAAATATCCCCAGCTGGGCAGGCTAGACCCACAAACAAAAATGCAGAACATTTTAGAAAGTTATGGCTATTTAAAAACCCCTTTTTTAAAATGGAAACTCCTAGCAGATTTAACCATAACAGTCACCCCATTTTATGTGGTGAGGGGCTGTCCCTGCACTCTGCCAGTAGACTCCAGTAGATCATTTGGTCGTCTAAAATGCATGACAGTGCAGCAAATGTTATAACTTGTATAACAGAACTAATATAACATTAACTCTTATGCAGAACACTGCACTAAATACTATATAACTTGATTTATAAATGCTTCCAAAATGGCAAATAAAGGATAAGGCATAGGTATAATCTACCTGTCAGGCACCATTTCTGTCTAACAGTTTTCTGAAAGTGATGGAGAGATTCTTGGATCATTTTGTCCATGGAAAACAATCCTTGTGATGACCAAGAGAAGAGTTAAATGCTCCCCCTTTACTGAAGACTGTGAGAGTGGTGAATGTGTCTTTGCTGCCTGCAAAGAACAAGGGCACAAAGACATGTTCAACCATGTTGATGTGCAGAAGAGGCCAAGCAGAGTGCACTGTTCTGAATCTCTTCCGCTGCATAAGGAGACCTCCTGTCCGTGGGGACATCACCGACCAGTGGGCTGTGAAAAGTACCTGGGATGGGTTTTGTCCCTTGCTGTGCCACAGATTTCTATATTGTTTCATAAACACAACGGCCAAACTTAACTGTTAAGACTCTCTTGTGCCAGTGTTTAAGTATATCATCATTTCAAGGGAAAAGAGTATAGGGGGTCTTTGCTTCTTGAACTAACTGTCTATGGAGAAATTATCTTAATTAGATTAGCAGAGTTACCATGGGGAGGGGGGAATATTAGATGAGGTGTGTTTTCTTTTTCTGCTCAAGCATAGGCATGACAACCCCACCTCGGTGATGGCCATCTCCTGTGTAATGTGTGACTGCAACTTTACTCTGGGAAACAGCACTCTATAGAAGCTGCTTCCTGAAGAATCTCCGAGGGACACTCCTTGGCAAGTCCACTGCTATGTTCCTGCTGTACTGGGCTTCCATCTTTTGTGAGAACATCTGTGCAAAGCAGCCGGATAAGGTGATCTTTACGTGCAGTCTCCGCCCATTGTTTTTGGAGTATTCTGGAAAGATGTGCCACTCAGGGGCCCCAGGTCTGTCATTTTGGTGCAGGTGCAAAAGCTCATGTTTTGCAGAGGAGGAATGTAGATCTTGTGGAACAACATGGTGCACAGTGGTCCTTATTAGAAGCTAAGTGAGACAAAGTCAGAAGATGATTCCCTGGAGAAGCACAGTCCAAACGATATAGTAAAAAAATCTTGGGATGAGATAAAATAGAAGAACTGAATACAAAAAAAAGTATCTATGAAACCTCTCCCAGAATGAAAACAGCAGCTGAGAAGCCTGACTGAAAACCACTGTCAGTCCTGCTTCTGGATGGCATCACTTACTTCTCCTATACTAATGAAAGATTTACTCTGAGCAAAACCTATTGTCCAAAAAGAGCTTGCTCTAGCACCTTAAAGGAGGCCAGTAGAAGGGGCAGAGATGACTAGTTTTCTATAATATGTGAAATTGCCCCCAAAATATGTATTGTGCCTCAGATCAAAAACCAAGCAGACCAGGAAGTATAAAATAAGCTTTGATGGCAGTGCAGAGGGTCACAAGTTTTTTGGTGTGAGGGTCTTAGTGGCCTCAGCTGATGCCAATTTAATGAGACAAATGATTATCCCTGAGGCAGAAAAAATAATGTGGTATTATTCCCTGAAGTATCAATATCTCATCAGACACTTTTTTTTTTAGTTAAGCAACAACAAAAAAAGCCAAAAAAACAACCAAAAACCCCCAAACCAAAACCACCACAGTTGCTCTGAGTAAGAATTTAACCAACTAGTTCTCTGGTTTTATTATGATTTTTTTAGTCCCTTGAAAAAAACTGTCTTGCTTTTCTGGCTAATTGGGACTCTACTTGTATCATGACAGTTCAGGGATCCTAAGGAAAAGAGCTATAAATACATACAGAAAGAGAAGGAATAAGTAGACAATCATCCTGTGGGTTTAAAAATTGCCCTAGCAGATATCAGATTCCCAGTTCTAATTCATTTCTTTAACAGCACTGGTAAACATCAAAGAGTACAGAACAGAGCACGCTGAGTCCCAATTACACACCTCAAAAGTAAATGTTACTGCAATGGAAAGACTTTGGAAATTCTAAACAAAATAAAGGCCAAGATACCCAAATGCTCCCTGAAAAATATAGACCCTTTACTGATAACAATTGCTTCCTTGGAATACATAGTTATTAATACACCAAACTGCATAGTTTGGTGGAAAATTGTGTTAGAAATGTGTTAAGAGCACATATGGATACTGCTACTCTTTTTAAGATATCAGGAAAAGAAGTGTGAAATAATTAGTTTCAGTGAGTTTCTATTGTTTTTTAACAAGGCTTCTTTAGAGACAGGAAATCTTTTCTGAACATGGCTCGTGTTTCAAAGGAGAAATAGGGTTAGTACAAATAATTGGTGCACATTGAAGTTGTGGAAGCATGAGTTATTTTATTTTTGAAAAAAATCTTTAAAAGCTGTGTAAACTCTCTGTAGCTAAATAAAAGTTCAAAGAGTTATGTCTTTCACATCATTTAGCAAAAAATCATTGCAACAAACATCTTTGATTGTGGGGTTGTTTTTTTCGTTCTTCCCACAGTGATGAACAGATTTTTCTTTAACACCTTAATCCAGTGCAAGGAAACAAACCTAGCAATGTGGCCATAAAATTAATTCAAATAATAAGGAAATAGATGTAATGAGTGGCCTTTAATTTCAATTGTACAACATCCCTAACCTTCATGGCAGATCTCACATATATATTCCTGTCACATATGCTTGCCTTACTGCAAATATATCCAGCATCCAGAGAACTGGCTATGGCAGGAGTACTGAAGTAAATGCTATAGTCACCAGCACACACAATGTTACTTACATGGAACTATTTTCACAGAAAAATTGCTATGGCAAATATTGGTAGATATGCCTATATACTACCTTGGCTAATATATATCAATTATATAGAAATATGTGCATGGGTATGTTTTATTAAGCCTTTGCACTAAGCTACCAACAAGAGTTTGTGTCCTTAATGCCAAAGGGTATTGATGTTTAGCTCACATTTTACCTAATCCTCAGTCTAGGATTGCAAGTGGTTCTGTTTTTCTTCTAGGAAAAGAACTAGAACAGGCTTTTCCCAAGGAAATGAGCATAAAACTGGACTGATAAGTGTGTTAAGCCTCTTCTATTATTATTTGGATTCTAGACTGGATGCATTGAAAAAAAGATGTAGGAGATATGTCAATACTGAAACACACAGCGGATAATTCATGCTGAGTATCTTCTGTATGGCATAAAGGTCTAATTTTGCAAGACCAAATAATTGAACGAAGGCTTTATTTTGTCATGCAATAAAAATAATCACTGTGTTTTCATTTCGTCAAATATGTCAGAATTACGATTTTTTTTTACTATGCTCTTCAGTCTTCTAGAATTCCATTTTTTTCACTATTTTTCTGGTATATTTTTCTTTATTTTGTTTTCCATAGAACTTCTTCATTCATTTCTCTCTTCCTACCCACAGCTGTAATATCTTTCCTCATTATAATGGAATTCTCTACTTTTTTTCCCACTTTCTAGTTCAGTTCACCATAATTCTATAATTTACTTTTTAAAAGAATGGGGATTTTATAAGTGAAGGGGTAGAATTTACATTAGATTTCATATTAAAAACAACCACTAAGCTTAACTGCAAATGCCACGTTGTTCTAAAATCCTTCAACCACGCATTAAGACTTTTTTAAAACAATCACTTGTGAGCAGTGCCTTTTAATGAGAGCATCTGTGTTATGTTAGCACTCCTTTGTGTTGTGAAAGCTAGCAGAAAGTTTTCTGGCTTGCCCACGTTGGCAGTCCCCAAGTGCCAGACCTGAGTTTGGGTGCTGACAGCACCCAGGGCCAAAAGACACAAGAGGAGGAGCCAACAGTGAAGAGTGCAGGGCAAGGGCTCAGCAGCACCTGTGAGCCCCACGAAAGCAAACATTTAGATGCAAAAGAAAACATTTGGATGTAAAAATTCTTTGGATATTTCTGCTTAATTAAGGAGTCATGATGCCTGTCGAGGGCTCTCATATACCTCAGTCTCAGGTGTGGTTGATCAAATATGGGCAGCAGCAGGTTTGGATACAGGATTAGTCAAAGCAATAAACCTCTATGTTGAGACAGATAGCAGTGCAGCAGTACTGAAGTTAAAACATAGAAATCACACAGCAGGGAGGCAAAGCGCAGTAAAATGTGAGGAGCACTGAAGTGTACGTTCTTCTCTTCACCCCTTTTTTTTTTTTTTAATCTTTTGTATGCTTTTGATCATTTTTAAAATAGTTGAGAACTGCCAGTTAGTTCTGAATCCAGATAAATGACAGCAGTTCCTACATGTCTTAGAACATCTGGAATCATAAGGGTTGCTGCAGGTACAGACCTTTGCAGGGGTAATTTTGCTACCAAAAGGGCTAATTTTTTACTTTTTTTTTTCCCAGGAAATCTTGGATTTTGGACCACAACCCATTAGTCATTCCTTGTGGCTCAATATCACCTTCAGCATGATCCAAACCAAAAACGTGAGTCACTAATTATCCTTCCTTTATTTCTTGAGAATCAGGCAATTTTTATTTTATTTTTAAACACTCTAATTACTTGTTTTTTTCAGGTGCACAAAAATCAAAATTTTGTATTTATTGATACCTGAACATGATGCACTTTTTTTTGTTGTTGTTGCTATTTCAGTTTTTCTATAACACAGAATTATTTGCTTTGCGATGCTGTAATGTCTTTTGCTGTTTTACAGTAAATCACCAGTTCCAGGACAGTCAGAAAGTCAGGAAAGCTTGTTTTCAAAGTTGCTCTAAAAAAAGGATTTTTCAGCTCAAACTTAATAGGCCTTGTGCCTAGATGATATCAGCATTTTTTGCTATTAGTAATTTTAAGAAATCTTCTCTTAGCACAGTGGCACTAGACTGGTACAGACAACTTTAAGATTTCAGGTTACTTGGTTCAAACTGTAGTACGTGGAACTTTTCACAAATTACAGTACACTCAGCCCACTAAAAACACTGATTTAATCCAGCTTTATGGAATCACTGCTGTTGAAAACAATGATTTTCAAAATATCTTGGCACTGAGAATGTCAAGACAATCTGATATACTCCCCTGCAGTTAGGATTGACTCAGGGAATGTACACAATATTTCTGCATTGTAACCCTACAACAGTTCCCCTAAATTATCTGCATGCATGGAGAGTTCTACTTTTGTTCCTGGCAGCCTAAACAAAGAATCCACATCAGTACTTCCATATTTCTGCCCAGGATTTCCCAGACTAAAATATGTGTTCACATACCCTTAAAATATTTGAGGTATGCACAGTAAATCCATAACTTTCATAACATGTCAGAAATACTTGTGAATGTGCAGGAGAACTGGACACCACATGCTAAGTAGCTGTTATGTCTAACAGATACACTGTGAGCGTCAGAACCTCCCAAGACAGCACCACTGTGGCACAGGACAGTGAGCCTGCTCTTCCCAGCACACCTACACAGGCTGCCATACACCTGGGAAAGAGAATGTCTCCTCGCCACCCCCGTGCGCCGCATTTCAGGACTGAAGAGCGGCAACAGGAAAACCCCTGGGCAGCTGGAAACCCCTTGTCAATGCATGAGCACACGCATGAAACCTCCCAGCAATTCCCATAGAAATGATGGAGCTGTGCTGCTCAGGGCAAGGTTAGGATCTGACTCTGCCACTTTTTCTCTCAAGAGAAGACTTTGGTCTTCGGAATTGGGTGTTACCGCAGATCAGCAAACAGAACTGACAAAGGGCAGAACATGTATCAGCGTAAGGGTAATAACAAGCACATCAAGAAACCCAGGAACGATTTAAGCCAATAGAAACAAGCAAAGCCTAAATATCCACATCTATACACAATCAGTCTGGCTAAAGATAATATTTACAACAGATGTTCAGTTTCTTGTCTGTTTTTGGCTCTTCCAAATTTCAGGAGACAAGCTCTGCTTTGGCAGTGTTGCCATACTTGTTCAATTCAAGGTATTTAGAAAGTATGTAAGCTCTTTTAAAGTTTACATTCTTGGGGGGTGGGAATTAAAAAATAAAACTAAAAAAAAAGAAAAGAAAAAGAAAAATTTAGGTAAGATGAAGGTTCTGGAATTGACTCTGTTTATTCATCTCTACATGTGAATGTTGCTGGTGCGCTTCTTCAGCCTGAACGCACTGACATGTACAGACAATCAAGCACATTGAGCCCAGCAGCAGGGGACAGGGGAAGCAGCTGAGCCAGGGAGGAGATAAATTCAGGGCAGCTCTCAGGATGGCAAGGGGAGAATATGTCAGGAACAGAGATTTTTACATACTAGGAAGGATACTGTGTTTTTTCAGGGAACTTCTATTATTTAGTCCAAAAATAGGATGCTAGGCATACCAGGTTTAATTGCTGTATTTCAGCCTCCAAAATACAATGTCCAAAGCAAATTTGACAAAAACTATGTCCCTCTGTTTTATTGGACAGCTGTGATAAAAGCGTAGGAAGGACATAACATACCTTCCTTGTATTAATATACAGTATAAAGAAATAGGTCTAGAGCTCAGGACACAAATGGAGCTTTAGATTAGCTGTCAACAATGTCATATCCATGTTAATAATGCCCTATTCATGCCTGGGGCTGACAGTCTTTCTTATTTTTATTCACAAATTCCATTTAATAACAGCAATAAGTCACTCTAGACAGTGCATTTCTAAGGGATTTCTGCACTTCTCAGGTGGTTAAAGTCACTTGACCTTCGGCCTCATGCCTTAAAAACTCCCTAAGAGATGTGCTAAATTGCCCAGAAATACATTGCCTGTCATGTCTTGTTGGTTAATTAAGGGCCAACCTAGATGGCCTATAAGGACTGCCCTTAAGTAATTACTAATTGATCTCCTACTCAAGAAAAATGAATAAATTCCACAGCAGCCGCACTGTCACATGGCATTTACTCAAATTCATATTCCTCCAGTAGAGGATGAAAAGCACACAGTGAATGGGTAGATTGAGGGCAGAAACATCTTCAGAGCAGCAAAGCCTCAGTCCCAGAATTTGTCATGGCTTACTGGTGGTAGCCGCTGCTCTCAGCCCTTCACTTGCATTGAAATATCTAGTGTTTTCCATCTGGATTTAAATATTTTGAAAGATACTTAGACTCTGTTACAAATATCCAGCCAAGGAATCTCAGCAAGAGTGTTAAATGGTCACCTGATGAAAGCTAAACAGTCATAGACTGCCAAAACAGCCAGAGGAAACACATTTCAAAGCTCCTTTCAAAAGAAAGGAGGTGGGATTTAGGCTGGTACAGGCGAGGTTCTTGCAGCTACTTTATTTTACCCAAATTGTATATCAGAATTAATGACTGAAAATTCCCAGCATTTTGGCATTTTCTATCTAAAGCTCCAAAGAGTCCAAAACGTGCTGTTACCTCCTGTTTTGATAAGATGATGAGAATCCTGTGAGTTGCACCAAAAATCTTAACAATGTATAGGAAGATATATTCAGGTATGAGCAGTATGAATGCAATGCTCTCAAGAAATATGGGTAACAACATTTATTAGCTTCCTGTTAGTTCCAGTCAGAGCATATTTATGTATTATCCTATCCAGGCAGTTTTCACATATTGACTTCTCACAACTACATTGGTGGTTTACATGTCTCAAAATTACTCAAATGGACCCACCTCTGAAACATTTCCCTTGGGCTCACTGGATGAAACTAGGACTCATTGGAGTCAAAGATAACATTTCTGTTGACTTCGGTAGGAGGCCAAGATTTTAGTACTGTAGACATGAATAGTATAAAACTATACAAAATTTGGGAGCCACTCTTATACATGATAACATATGGTACAGGAGGATAAGGCAAATTTTTTAGTACCTTGTATGAAAAGCTACAGTGGTTCCATGCTTCAAGTGATGTTTTATGCAGGGCTCTCCCCAGTCCTCTGAAACCACATTAGGGGGAGAACAGCATTTACACTGATTGCATGGAAACAGGGAATCTGAAATCTGGAAACACAACTCTGATCACTGCAGGGGCATTAACACCAATGGCATAATGCTAGGAATCACATTAAGATACCTGTCTCATTTATTAAGCGCTTAACTGCTTTATTTTCCATACCTTTTAATATGTTAAATATGATGAGCCAGTGTATGTGAAATTGTAAATGGTGTGGATAGCTGCGACCTGTGGCATAAATACACCTTCTGGTCGTTATGATTACATAACTGATTGCTAGTATTTTTCTTCAATGTACAGTACTGATTGTTTTAAAATATCAAGAGATTGATAAATGGAATGAATGCACTAATCAACAAGCATTTCTGAAGCCTGTGTGAAACAGAGATAAACACTGAACTAGGAAGGGCTGCTTCCCCCACCTGAATGAAACCAAAGGACTGACAACTGCCCTTTCAATCAGTCCCCTGGTACTTTGTGTAAAAATTACATCCTGACCTATTTCTGCAGTTGATGCAATTCTGGAATAATATGTTTGATGAAGCTGGCTACTGGCAAGATGTGTAAACATGCAATGTAAGCTAATTTTTTGTGCTATAACATTTTTACAGTTACTCAGAAGCAGCAATGAACTGGCATTTCTAGTGTGTTTTTTTCAGAACCTCAGAGCTTAACTAGATGTTTGTGATGTTAAATTCATCTTAACCAAACATCAATATTTAGGCATCCTTTTGGTGTAAAAGGAAAGCATATTCCTTTAAAAATAAAGGAATAATCATACTGATAATTCTGATTCCAGGATGTGCCTACTTTCTTGCAGCTGAAAAGGCCTTTGCTGTCATCATGTTCTGCAATGATTTCTGTGTTTTTCTATAACATTTTTCTCCCTACACATGTGGGTTTTATATCCTCTTCATGTTGGTATAGCATGAAGTCTTATGTAGAATTTAGAGGATCTGAACTAAATGTAGCTAAAAGGAACTTTTGGATGAACTGCCTGGGATTTGTTCAGATCTGTTAAAGTAATGGGGGAAAGCACAAAAGGATAAAGAAAAGAAAGGCCTTAATCTTTGTTCCATGAGTGATAAAGCAGCATCACATGGGTGAAAATTGGCCTGACCTTCACCCACATGATGCTGCTTCTGCCTCAGCCACTCTTTCTTTGCTCTGATTAAGTGAAGATAGCCTCTTTCTCTGCAAGGAAAAGTCAAAGAACAAAAAGAAAAAAAATCCTGTCTTAACTATAAAAGGTTTATTTTTTTAATCACAGTTGGGCTCATACAAGCCAGTTTCTAATCTTATTTTTTTAAGCTAAAAAAGTGCCTTTTTAGAATTTCTTTGGCTCAGTTTCTTTAGCCCCCCCCTCGAACCTCAGGGCCTAGATCTTAACTTGCTTCCCTTGGATGTGCTTTGTTGCTCATCTTCACTTTTACATGATAGCTGTTTGACTTAAATGGGTTGTTCGCCAAAGGATTGCCCCTTGGGGAATGGGAAAACTGGAGGGAGGGAGAGGAAACGCAGTACTCAGCTGGTTTAAATGGCACGTACAGTATATCTATTGGCAGGGTATTGCCAATGCTCCAAGAAACTTCCTGTGCTCAGCCTCTACCACTGAATGCCATACACTGAGATGGGGTTTTATGTATCGGGTTATCCCTGTCCATAGAGACCAAAGAACTTTACTGCGACACTGTTGACAAGCAGCTCCTGTGACCAATATTTTTAACAGCGTGATATGCAAAATTTGACAAGGGTATAATTCATTCTCCAGATAGTCAACATGCTTGGAGAGCTGGTAATGTCTTCAAAGGTTTCAAAGGGGGCACACTGAAATTAGTTTCTTTTGTAGCGTGTGTTACATAAATATTTTTGTTACGTTGTGGCAACAGGATCAAAATGTACTTTTAATTGGATGTTAATCTACTGAAAATCACTTAAACTCATAGGTCTATGTGTGTATGAGTGTCCCTGGCTGAGAAACTTGGCTGAGATCCAGTGAATTATTGGCTAAGTCCACAGGCTAGCTTCAATTTGCACTGGTCATTTTTTCCCTCGGGAGCTAAGAATATATGATGCTGTGCAACATAATGGCATGTCACTGTAATGTGCAATGTCTGTTATTGTATTACATATCTGAGGTAGGGAATGAGGAAAGACCTCCCCAGCTTACCTACAGCAGGCATTAGACAGCTTTTAGCTGGAAACACTGTATATTACTTAGACATGCTGTATTATGAAATGGCAAATTGCTTAAGAAGTTCACAGTAGTTTCTAAAATTGAAATTAGACATATTGATACGAGCATGCTTTGTGACTACTGATTAATTAGTGTTGGAAACAGCAAACAGTTCACTCTGTTTAGAAATTTTCAGCAGCTATGATTTTTAAGAACATTCTTAAAATAATAATGATTCTTGTTTTGATGTGAGAATACACTGATACTAACAACATCTATTCCTCTTTGGCAGTGGTTTCAGAAGCATCCACACTTTTCTGTTTTCTGGCATGGGGAGACATTGTCTAGCTGTGTGTCCTCGCATACACAGCTGAATTGATTATTTTTTAGCAATATAACTGAGATCCACAAGACCTAGTTTCTGAGTGTGTAGTAATACTGGTCACACCATCTAATAGTATGTTTCCATTTGTTTTCCCAAGTAACCAATGGGCACCATTGTGCCCACAAACAGTACCACACAACATGTTGTGGGTGTAAATACGTTCAGCAGCAGTTAGAATTTGGACTCTGATTCAAAGCCCATTGAAGTCAATGAAAAGACTCATTGACTTCAGTGTGCTTTGGCTCCATCACTTGATTTTTTGTTTAAAACTTCTAATGATTATTCAGTGGAAGAGGCAATACTGTGAGCTTTGGGTGCTGCAGTCCTCTTGCTAAAAATAAAATTTTGAGGAAAGAATCTCGGGGGGGAAATTATAATTTGTATAGCAAGTTTAAGTTACTCTGCTATTTAATGTATATGATCAACAACCCATGCACATTTATGAACATTTATAGGAAATGGTTGGATACTATATACAAACACATATTCACACATACATCCTCTGTATTCATAAAAATCATGCTAAGAATTCATGATATAAACCTTTAGGGATTGATACATTGGGTAAAACAGAAGTGTCCAGTGACATCCATGGTGCTGCAGGGTATCTGCAACAACCACAGGGGACTGGTAAGTACGACAGAAAGTCTGTAAGAGTCATATTTTCTTCTGAATTGGCAGTAGGAGGCTGGGATCCCCAAGCCTTGCCAGATGGCATCAGAGTCCTGGTTTGGGGCAACTGAAGGGAACTCTTACCCTCAGTAGTTAATCATTAATAATGGATCATCAAGCTTCCATACATTTTCTCCATAATCATCTTACAGAATTGTTTTTAAGCTCAGAATTTGACTAACCAGCTGGTTTTAATTTTGTGGCTTGAGTCATTATTTCATTAACAAGAGGATAGCTCTTCATCTATTCATGATGACATATAAAATACTGATGTAATAGGTTAAATTTAAAAAGATGGAACATACTGAAAACCACATTAAAAAAAAAATCAAGAATGTGTTTTTATTTAAACCACTAAAAATACTTTAAAATGCATTTTTTGTTGAATTGTCTGGTTCTTTTAGTGTTTCTCAGTGCTAAGGCATCACTTTCACATGCCCGTAAAAGCTCACATTGGGCATATATGGTACCACCCTCAGGAGTAAGGAGGCAAAGTATTTTGGTAAATTCACCTGCCAGTTAGTAGCTATTGACAGGACTAATCTGAAGCCTTCCTCACCATCTTAAGATAATGAGGACCAGCACATTTTTTTATTTAAAATACTCTGAGACAGCCATCATATCTTACTGAAAATGCACGTTTCTACATATTAAATTGCTCAACATACAGCTTGTTTTGTATGACTTTTTCAGTTCATGGCAGCTGCCTCAAACAAGCTTGAAAGGCTCTATTATGGTCTTTTGGGTCAAAAATGTTTTTTTTTTAAAGTGCCAAAGTACTTAGTTACAGTGAATTGGTAACACAATATCCACACCATAATATGCATATTGTGCATGACAAAAGGCAAATAATTTGTAATCCCCATTTAAAATAAAAGCATAAATACCTACTGTATTCAGCAGACCTGAAATGTTCTACCAGCACATATTTAAAAGAAACTCAGTGTGTTTGTGTGAAAGACCAAAATAGTCTGCACTTATTTTGTGCAACTTCCTGAAAATTTATAGCTCTTTTTGAATTTACTTTTTTCCCGCTTCATCATTAACATGAAACCACTGTTGAAACATAGTTTAGGAAATTGACAAATGAAACTCTACATGCAAGTAACAGGAATGAAGGCAGGACAATCTATATTAAGTCTATCCCATGTGTAATTAATTCCCCAGTTTGACAAATTCAGATCAGAAAGGTGTCTCATCCTTCTTGGAGGGCCCATTTCTGGCTCTGTCATTCACGTGAGGAGTCCTTTCTCTGTGACAAAGACAGGAACAAAATGAGGTCTAAAGACTGAGTTTCAGAAATTAGGTTATGATTATTTCATTGCTGTGTCTCTTTGTTGCACAAATTCAGCTCTCTAACTTTTGATATCCTTTTTTTGTATAGCCCTTTCTTATTTATGATATTTGGAATCTTTTTGTAACAGAAGGAAGATTCAGGGGTAAGCTTTGGTAAGGGGAGAGGAAACCTGTCCAGTGGCACCACCAGACATGGTCAATGCTAGTGACAGCTATAGCTGTACTGTATGTCCACAGTCCTCTTGTCCTTCATACAGTCCTTATTTGCCAGAAATTTGCTTACTCTGCCTGATGTTTCTCACAGATTTTTCCTGATAACGTGTATAAATGCCACCCTTCTTTCTATTATATTTATCAATCCACATGCAGTATACATAATATGTGAACCTGCATTCATTTGCAAAGCCTGAAGATATTGTTCATTATGTTTTATGTGCCAGAATAGATAAAAATTATTCCCAGAAGGGTGCATGTTTAAACTGGCAAAGAAAAATGATTGACATCTACCATAAGTACTTTTGTCAAAGCTTTGGCATGTTAGCAGTTTGCGAAGCTATTCTAATGAACAGTGTCCACACTCACCAGATGTGCTATCAAGAATATGCCAGATACTTGTAAAATTCTGCTGCAGTCTTAATGCCAAATGTGTAAGATACAAACAAGTTAGCCTACAAATTGTGATAGATAAATTTGATTAGATAAAGAGTTGAGCCTAAAGGGTCGAAGAATGTAAATAATTCTAGGCAGGAACTTACCCTCTTGGCTAATTTCAGAAAATGTGGATTATTATCTCTATGCTCAAACACAAAGTTGCCTTGGATAAATTTGCAACTTTAATACTGATGCAGGAAGAAGTAGAAAATGCTTAATTAAAATAAGGCTTTTTCTCTGTATCTGAGAAATTAAAAAAAACCAAAACAACCTAGTATTTAATATTCCTGTTTGTTTATCCTTTTATTCCCAAGTGCCCATTCCTACCTCACAAACATTATTGTTTACATGGGATACAAGAACTAAAATAAAGGGAGGAATCAGGCTCTTAAGACGCCAAGAGGTTTTCAGCAAAGTCTTTTAGTCCCTGTTTTGAAAGAAAAATCTACAGCGAGTTCTGACTTCCCCAGCACGTGGCAAGGCTGTGCTTGCTCTGGGTTCGCAGCTGCTCTGACTACCTGAAGTCTGCTCAGCAGCAGAGGATGTGGCTGGGAGGGATCTTGTGTTCTCCTGTGACCTTTTCAAGTGTTCCCCAGCCATTCACCGTGGCATTCAGATACGTGTTTATGGACCTCTAAGGTTCTAACAATTAAACAACAAATAAATTATTTTAATGAAGTGATAAATATAAAATAGTTTGTTAAAGTTTAATTCTTTTGGAGGCTGTTGGGACCGATATGTTAGAAACAGAACATCAGACTTTTGTCTTTGTTCCAGGAAGCAGGTAACACATATTTGTCGATTCAGGTAAGAGCTGTTACACAAAATGGGGGTGTTTTTTCTAGTTCCTTGAGAATATACTGTAAAATTCTGGAAAATTTAACTAGATTATTACCACTTTCTTAACAATCTCCCACAAATAATCCAAACACAGATTTTAGATACCTGCTTGAATTACCTTGAAAATTGGTGCAAGAAAATATGTTTATGAAGTCATATTTACCTGCAGTAACTCCTTCTACACTGTCCTTTGGTAAGTAAAGCTAAAGAAGATCATGTTTTTTGTAGTGGGGCCTTTACATCTACCATAATATTCATTAAAAAGAATCCTTATTTATTCTTTGGACTTGGTAAAATTCCCTGCTTCCATGGGTTACGGGCATGAACTCCAATGCTGTAGATGTATAAAAGATCTGTTTTTGCATTGTACTAAGGTATGCACTGCCCATGTTTTCATGTGTATCCAGATGCTCCCAGTTATGTGGCACAGTTAATATTTGGCTGGTGTCTTCCCACTTATCCCTTATGGAAGGGAGCTCCTCCCTTCTGACCTGGGAGGCTCAGTGGCAGCAGTTTCACTGCCTTCATGTCTGCCCAGCACTTCTCTCTCTGAGTTGCTGTGCATTCATACAGACTAATATTTTTCAGAGTGTAAGTGAATAAAAAACCCAGAGTTTATTAGGAGGTGTGTCAAAATTACAAACACAGAGGTTGGTATATATGCATGCTAATCATTTCTAGTTATGCATGAAGTTAATTTACAAAAGAAGATTTACATTATTTTAATGGCATTCTCTGCAGATAAGATTCAATTATTTCAGTTTGGTTTTGATGTCTTTTTATGTTTTGCTTGTTTTGAGATATGTATTAATTTGCTTTATCAATAATATGAAAAATTAATGGAGCTCTTATTAAGGTTAAAAGCACCTCAGAGAAGTCATCACTTGTTAGCGTAGTTTTATTACTATGATTACAACAAACTTGTATTGCTATCACTGGCAAAACAGTTACTCCCTTTGCCAGGCAGGTTTCAGGTTGCTTTGCTGCTCTTGTTCCTGGGGAGGAGCACTTGGAGCTGTCCTTTGGGGCAGCACGGAAGCACTTGCAGAGCAGCACAGAGGAGTGGCATCCAAGTGCCCTCCATGCCTGGCACACCTGGGGCAGCCTGGCCTCTCTCTCATGCCCTGGGCACACAGACACTCACACACTGCGCCAGCTCTGCTCCCCAGCACAAACCTGCAAGAACCTCCCCGCTCTCTCTCCTCTGTCATGGGACACCACCCACCCTGACTGTCCTTGGCCCCCTTTCTTTCTGAGCTCAGCTGGACTCAGTTCACAGGCCTAAAACAGTTGAATAAATCTTACAGTTTTTGCTTTAAGAGGTCTAATCCTTCAGATTTCACGAAGGCAATTTTCCTGTTGATTTCAACAGAAGTTGTATCTGAAGATGAATGGCAGGATAATACTCATTTGAAATATAAGAGGACACCAGCATCAGATCAGATGGGGTAATGAAAAGAGACTGAAAGGAAAATGATAACAGGGCACTTTTTGTTAAGTTCTGATCCAACGAAGAGGGTCTCTCTTTGGTTAATACAATTTAGTAGTAATTCTTTGGAAAGGAGAAAGGACTCTTTCACAGCTGTATCAACAATATCCACTCTCTTAAAAAAAAAAAAAAAAAAGGCAGCTGACTTAACTTGTCAAGCATCACATATTTGGCTGTGAAAGCAAAGCATAAGCCATGCTGGTCAATTGCACAGTCTTGGAACGATGCCACTGAAAAGTTGGTCTGTAAACTGATGCTACCTTATTTCTTGAATTCTAGTAGGGCTTGCTGAGATTTAACAGCAATGCAGAACTACCACATTCCTCACAGATATTTCTTTTCTTGTTACATGAGATCCATGCATGAAGTGAAAAAGAGCAAATGAACATCAGGTTTGCATCACCACTGATATGTGAATGATTGATCACCCATTAAATCACATACAGAGCCAGTAACAGCACACGGGGTAGTGTTAAAGTAAAATGTTTGATATTCTTTACTCTAATTAAACATGGAAATAATATGATGCAGTCTGTAGTGTAAATGTTATTGCAGATTATAGACCTAGAGGAGAGGTGTTATGCCACCTTTATAGCCTCCAGTTTCTGGAGACTGTGACTTAGAGCTGCCTCAGGGCTGCCCTAAATTACACCAGTTGGTAATGACTCCCAAAGGGCTGCTATGCATCCAGTGGTTGCTGGAGTGTAAAGTACTTTGGCTATGCCAGCAGCCCATCATTTCACAATGGAGGCTGAGAGCAGCTGGCATAGTGCTTGGAGGAAATCCCCAAGTAGTGGTTTAAGACATTTTTCTAACACTTTTTGTCATGAGAGTGATACAAAATAAAGGCCAAATTTCACAAACACACAGGAGCTCTTTCATTTTTATTTAAGCATCTGTAGTTGTGGTTTGATAAACTTGGAGATGAGGGTTTCTATAGGATTTCAGAAGAGGTATAAACCTTATATTGCTTCAACTTGGTAATACTCCAGATCTCTGTTCTGGCCCCGATTCCCTGCCCATGCAGTGTAGCACCACTGGCTTTCAAAGGCATATTCCTGATTTACATCTGTGTTAGCGAGAGAAGAACTGGATTCCCCCTTGTATGTGCAAGTTCTTCAGTTCAGGTTTATCTTTCAGTCTTTGCTGGAGCTGCCAAAGACACCAGTTGAGTTTACATGTATAGAAGATCCTTTGTGTACATATCTTGGTAGCTCGTTCAAAAGCTCAGCCAATTTAGGCAGAGTGATGCGTGCACTGTTTTTTCTGCACAGTGAGTGGGTGGGCCAGCCATTCTTACACAAATACCTCAAAAGGTCAGCTGTGAAATGATTACTTAATATTGGCGGATTTGGAGTTTTAATTTTGATCTATCTTTAGGATGTTATTAAGAGAACATCCTGAAAACAGTAACTGACTGCTGGCAGCAGAAACTCATTACTCTCAATCTAAGTGAATGCAGTCCAAAACTCAACTGATGACTGTTTTCAAACCTCTGAGGCAAAAAGCCATCACTTATGATCTTACTAACTGTTCTGTGAAACACAGGGAAAAATAAAGTAATTTACAGAGATATACACAGTGCAGAAAGTGCTGGGAAGCTACCTAGGGAGAGGTAGTTATCAGTTCTGCGCAAAGATATATTTTTTAAAAAATCCATAAGCCCAAATAACATTGAGAAAGATGATCTTGTGGATAGGTGAAATGTTCCTGGATGTGAACTCATCAAGGCCTGGCTTTCAATTTAAATAGAGAAAGGAGAGTGTGCATGCAAGGACTGTACTGTAACTATCCTAAAAGGAAGAAAAACATGCTGTCTCCTTGTTTTCCTTTGAGCTAGTGCTGGCTAGCAGGTCTGCATAGGGTGGCAAAGGGTCAAAAGGAGGATGGATGAAAGAAGCCAACACTGCATTTTGTCTGTTTCCTACCTGTATATCCTCTGTGCAAGAAGTGAAATGGTCCAACACTTCTGTCCTCTGCCTGGAAGGTTCAGAAAATTGTGAGAAAACTTCTTTAGTGCCCCATACATATTCAAAGACTGACACATGAGAAATGAATTCCCAACAAAAACTGAGGTAAGTGGATCAGAAAATCATTGCATGAATCATAATTAAATGATTCAGGAAGGGAAATCATCTAGCCCATCATTTTGCAGACTTGATTTCAGCTAAGTAAATTCTGATAGCCTTCTGTCACTCTATTTTTTTAAATTATTAAATAATTTTTAATATTAATAGTAGTTGTTACCATCCTCTAAGCAAGCCATTTCAGTGCTTAGCTTCTATTTCCGCAACTTTGAATGACATCACCACATTAGAATTAATACAAGTCCAATACTGGAGGTCCATCACAGCTTTAATGTGCTTCATTTTTTCACTTTTCTGGAATTTGGAAAAAAGCCTAACTAAACTTAAATGGTTTGTACCCAACATATCAAAGGATCCTGGCCAAAATTTCTGTTCACTTTAACAGTGTAAACTTGGCATAAGTCCTTGGAAGAGCAATATTTTACTCTACAATTCCACTGAAGCTGGAATACAGTACCTGAGGACAAGAAACATTTTTGCTATAATGTAAAACCTACAGATTCTCATCTCCTCTGTGCTGCCAAAATTTGCTCCTGAAGGCAGAAAAGCAGGGATGGACGAATACGTATTAAAGAGAGCTAAAGCAGGGGCAATAACGAACAAATACCATTATTTCTCCCTTACTTCTGGAAGGAAGCTAAAGTAGAGATGTAGAAAGTCAGTTACAGTGATGCACTTCACTTAGCATGGGTTCATGCAGTGCAAAGAGCTTAATGTGTGCAGCTGAGCTGGGCCTAATGGGCATCAGTTGTTATCCGTAGAAATGGAACCTGTTAGAGGCAGCCTGGCCACCGTCACCATCGCTGATGGCTACTGGGATTTTCAACATGCTTCTGACCTTTTCTTACTTACATTTTGCTTCATTTTCATCCTATAAAAGCCATCATCTGACTGGTCCACCCAGCCCCGAATTTTGCAGCCTGAGCTCATTGGTGAGGGTTTAGTGAGAAGCTGAAAGGAAAAGAGGGGGAGTCTCTAAACCTAAAGCTGGGGCTGGGCAGTGAGGGAGGCTGCTGAGTGACCTGGGCACCTGACCTGCACCTGCATTTTTATAAGCTTTTTATATATGTGATTTTTATACATATATGCATACATATATATATGTATGTATATATATATATATATATATAACTTTCTAGACTTCTTATTTCTCTCCCAAATAACCAGAAACTGCTGTAAATCTTCCAACAGAATAGCAGAGACTTTTGCATGCTGCCTCACACCACACAGGCTGAAAGCCCTTTCTCACTCTACCTGTCCCACGGCAGTCCCACGGACACCACCCACCACTTTATCTCTTGCCAGTCTTGCAGACTGATTTATAGTTAATATCCCCCGGCAACTTCATGGCCCTTTAGGAGATCAAGCGGAAGGAAAGGAGACCTTTTTCTCACCAGAATTAGGGACTTCCAGACCACTGTCCTGTCTGAGAAGGCTTTAAAGCACGGAAGAAGGTTTCCTGTATTTTTTTGCCCCACTACATATATATACAAAGGCCAGAGTATAAACATATCTCTGTAGAGGAAAGGAGTTTTAAGGATTTGTCTCTTGAAACAAGCATCTGACTTAGAAGCAGCACTGTGAAACCTGCCATAAATCATCATACACTTGCAATTTATTAAGGAAAACTGTTATATACCTGATTTAAATTGATCCAGTTTAATAAGAATCTCATTTATTATTTATATGCCTTATAAAGCTTCTGGCACATGAGGAAGTTATGAGTAACTAAGGAAGTTCACAGAGCAAAAACATTACCTGTTATTGCTGTTCCTTGACTATTCTGATGGTCGCATGCTGGGTATGTTTACACAAAAAATCAGATTCTCCAACACGATAATGTGAATTTAACAGAAATGTTGCTGACTTCATTTCCATTGTGCGGGAAAATACTCATCTGCAAGGTTTAAGGATGGATAGTTGTGAGGAATGAAGTCACAAATACCAAGAGGTATTCCTCCATAGAGTTGCAACAGAGGTACAGTGGCCTGATAGCCCTGTTTTTCAAAATCCTGACAAGGCTTTGATCAAACATGAAATGAAATATTATTTTATTCAGTCCATTTAGAAACAAAGCATTGTTTACTTCTTTTTCCCCTTTTTAAAAATTTTTTAATGGTAGGTTTCTTATCAAACAAGATCAGCTTCAGCCTGAGGTCGTCATTCGACATTCCAGTTGCAAAGGTGCCTTTGCAGTGAAGTTCAGCTCTGTTTAATAGATGAAAGTGGATGAAAGCAGTTCTACCAACAAAACTCAAAAGAACAGTGATTTTATTGACATGCAACCAGATGGAATATCCAGACTAGGCTGAATTCTGACATAGGTGAGCAGGGCCGCAGGAGCAAGATACAGAGGGCAAATCTGGAATCTTGGGAATTATGGAAAAACCTTTTTCAAAAGCACGGGTACACAGATTTTAATTGGATTGGCTGTGTCGTCCAGGAGGGAAGATCCATGTTTGGGATTGCTCTTTTTGGGGCGGCAGGGGAGGCAGCAGGTGGCAGGTGGCAGGGCAGGCACACAACACAACATTTTGGAGGCAGTGTGGGAAAGACTGTCTGTCAGTTTGAGCAAAGGGAAGACGCTGTTTATTTCCCCAAGTGTCCTGCAAAAGGCTACTTTCGAAGTGCAGTGATTTTTGACAAATTGTCAGAATCTTCGAGGTGTCTCTGATGTTGTCAGAGCATTCTCACCTCACACAAAGCTTTTCAATTCCTCCTATTTTAACAATCCTAACAATAAAAAATCATCAGATATTCTTTTGCTATTTTAAATGGCTATTGTTTCACTATATTTAATCATTAAGGAACCAGAAGGGGCACATTTCCTTGAAAAATGTTCATTTGACCCTTTGTAAACAGCAACTTGAAACATTTTAACAGGCTCTTCAAACTGTTTGGGCAGAAATAAAGAAGTAGCTGGTTTGAAGCACCCTTTCATGTTGTATTGTTTATGTTGATAGCTTAAGTTCTTTGCTGTGCATTGTTATTTACGACAATTGAATGCAGAACATTTTTGATTCAACAAAGTACTTTCCTTCTACAGCATGGGAATAAAGCAATCAAAGCTGAGGTGACTTGACTGATTTCATTTAGAAGGTGGATTCCAGTAGTCCTATTAGTGTTGAAGAAGGGAGGGGGGAGAAAAGACAGAGCAGGTAACTAGGGGATACAAATTAAAAAGGGTGAGAAATCTGGGAAAGAACCCTGCTGACAGTACGGACTATATGAGAAATTTCCACAAGTCACCAAAGCCATGGGAAGAAATTACAGGAATCTGACCAAACAAAAAGGCAAGAATTCTATATAGATTTTTTTTTTACTTTTTTTTTTACCTGGGAAACTGGCAAGAAAACATTGATGCTTCAATCCTCTTGTCCCCTAAGCCAATAAAACCCACCAAATACACACATGTTGAAAAAATGTTTTCATTGTATTTCCTATATTATTTCAGAGTTAAAAAGCAAACCAAATTATGCATAATATAAATGTAAAATGAGTCAAATGCCAAAGTAACAGAGAAAAATAAGTAACCAAAATTAATGTGGACTTATAGAAGTAGTTAACAGAACTGTCCCAGAAGGTTCTTAAAAGGGCTTATCGAACACTGTTTTCACCAGACATTACCTATAAATATATGTATATAAATTTAATAATATACAATTATCCAAAATACATTAGCTGTTAAATATATGAATACATTTATTACTCAAACCCATAATTCTGACATTATTGTAAATGTAAAAAAAGGAACAATGAACTGCTGAAGAGCAAAATTATGATTTTTAAAGACAAAACATCTGTTTTCTTAGAAGTGAGTGCAGAAGTGCAGGTTCTCAGGAAATCTGTTTTCTAATTATTTTAGGGGAGCTTTAAGGGACAGAAACAGGTTTGGTAACTCTATTAAGCATTACACATTTCTAACACAGCTGAGGAACACATTTATGATTCTGACTTTTCTGTTTAATTTATCCTGTCCCATGTTTCTATTTACTGCGCAAGGTGCGGATTTTGAAGCCAGAGCAGCTCACTTAATTTGATTTCAGAGCTATTTTCCATAGATCATTCTCTAGGACTGAGCTCCAGCAACAGCAAGCAGAAGCCTGACTAGCCCTAGTGCTTGCTCCCAGGCTATATGTTATTTTCTTAAATACTCTTATTAGACTTTCTGGTTTCAGCCATGTTCAGCTATTCAGTAGCATCAGTATTCCAGTCTAAGGAGTAAAATGCAATTAACTATTTTTCCTGTTGTAATGGTAGCATCTTCAGCTTGTGGTTTGACAGAGCTTTTTAGTCAGAGTGAATTAAGCACTGTATGCCTCCTTTGCCTGTTCTCCCCTCAAGACTTTGGCTCTCTGCTATTTAGTGCCTCTCAGGCTGTTTTCCTTTCATTTGCCTTATTAGTAGGTAGGTCAGTAGCTGATGCCACCTACTGTGGGCATCTAAAGGCTTTTCTTTTGTTTCCTTTTTTCCTAAAGCTTGAGTTGCCACTTTCTTTAGTAGCGATTCACAAAAGATATTAAAAATCATTTATATCTCTTATTAGGAAAAACATCCTGCACCTTCCTTTGCAGCTATGTATACACCTTTCCTTGTAGGTATGTATAGTTCCAGTGCCTCATCCAGATATCTTAAGCTGACAACGGTAACTAAAAATCCAAATGTGTTACAGATATATGACATATTAATTAACATCTTTCCATTTCCAGGGCTCTTTTCATCTGTAGTAGTCTGGTGATCCTTTTTTTCCCTCTTCTACTCAGAAAGCCCTGGATGCTGGGGAAGGTCAGACCTTGGCTGTGTTGTTAAGACAGAGGGACAAATTGGCATCCATATATCAGATCTGCGTGGTCTCCCTTGAGCATTTTTCCAAGAATCTGAACAAATGCAGAAGACGATATTGTACTTGTGGGTCCTGCTGAGCTGTAGAGGAGTGTGAGGCAGTGTGTACGTGTGCATGTGTACGTATCTCAGCAGGAGCAAATAAACTGTTGTAAGGAAGAGCCATTAGTATGGGGGGAAAAAAAGAGAGGATCAGTATTAAACGTGTTCTCAAATGCTGGAATGATCAGGCAGGTCCTGCATGTGTCTCTTTGCAATCTGAGGCAACTAAAAATTTTCTGATACTCTACCATTCTTGTGTTTAATGCTCTGCTGTCATTACATCCTTCCCTTTCAGTCAATCATTGGCTTTGAGAGTGGTCCCACTAATGCTCTTTTTCTATATTACATCCTTTCTCCTATCAGCTACTATCTTCTAACATCCTCTGAGTTTGAATTTGAACCTCTCTTGCCCAGCTGACTTTCTTCTACTGCTGGGCACACTATGCAGATATTACTCTGTACGGGACCTCTGTTATCCTCTTTACCTTTTGAATTTTTCCCCGATATCTAACCCCTTCAGTGCATGCAATATGTTGGTTTCTGCTGTAGACCTTGTTTTGTCTATTTTTATACCTAGTTTCTGCCAGCTGCCATTGTTCCAGTGCCTGAACTGATATATCTACAGAATATAATGAATAAGTTGTTGTAGATTTAAGAGAGTATTTTGGGACATACATCACATATTTATGTTCTCTGCTATTTAAAAGAATATAGTTTGCTCCAAAGAGTTAGTAGTACTAACTACAATAAATATAAATCTATATAAATAAATATAAATTTACTATAAATATAATTATTATAAATATAAATCTATACTGATATACTAATCTCTGAAGTTCTTAAATACATTTCTGGGCTTAAATCACTGATGCAAAATCTGGGCTTGGAGGCCTCCAGATGAATTTTAATAAATTTGCTGGTGAGAATAGCTCCATGAATTAAATTTGCTGATGCTGGAATGACAAGGAGCTCCACATCTAATTCATTAGGTTGAATCTTTAGAAAGTGGCCATTTCAAATCTGTACAATCATGTTCCCTCTGCATTTTGCTGGTTTTCCTGCACTAGAAGCTCTGGAAAACAGCTGCACCATTCAGTATAGATGCTCAGTGGTGTGTGGCCTCTGGAAGGCTTTCACAGTTGTAACCACCTGCTCTGTGTGCCAAACATACCTATCCAAGCAGCCACTCTGCTGCAGGACCAAACCACTGGCAGGAAACAATTGTTTTGCAGCAAACCCAGGTCTACAGCACGAAATATTCCTCAAACAAAAGTGAGAAGTATGCATACTCAAAGCTATGGCAGCAGACAAAAGCGACATCATGTGCACAGAAATTGGAAGGGAGTGATGAATACCCCTGTAGTACAACACAATCAATTCCTGTAATTAGCTTGTTTGCAAGGCACCATTCACCCTGCTGCATTCTCTCCTTCTCCTTCCTAAACTGAAGCTGCATTCAAAATGCAAGTCTGCCGAACCACGACATCAGTGTAAACAAAGCTGCCCAGCCTGCGGAGCATTTTGGCTCAAATATGTTCACAAATGTACAAGATACGCTTGGTTATGTGTCTGACCATAGTCACAGGCATAAATATATATGCAGCCAATGCAATTACAATATAGCAAATCTGCATCTCATGTCCTGTCTATGATGTTTTTCTCCATAAACATCAGAAATTCTAGGATCTTCCCATTTTATGCCTCTCACATTATGCAACTTAAACTTTTTATTCCTCTTTCTGTAACATATACAATGTTCCTGTCTTTTTGAATGCTTCAGGAGGCTCCTTCTTCTCTAAGCAGTAGCTTGTGTCCCAGTTACTCACTAACATAATAATTCAGATTTCTATGTTGCTTCCTCACTTATCACTTTAATGTTTCTGTTTGAAATGAAACCAAGAATAAAAACAATACAAACAGTGAATTAACTTGGACATGTAGATGTTCGCTTATGATGCTTTCACTTTGAGGACTGTATTTGTAGAACTTTTTTTCTCTTATTCCTCTTCATACGAATTATGCTAAATTTAAAATGTTCTAAAATCATTACATTTCACTTACTAATGAACAGAACAGTCACATTTTTGAAAGCATTTATGCAATAATATTATGTCTTCATATTCTGAATTTTCCATGAGGCACTTCTTTTGACTTTTGGAAACCATGTCTTGTGGCTTCCAGGAAAGATCTTAAGTATCTAAATCACTGATGATTGTTGGAAGCAAGGATCCAAAATTCTCATTTAGAGAGCTTTGCCTACAAATTCTGAGCACCACCAGTCACCTTATCATTTTCAATGTGTTATTCATGTAAACAAGAGGCTAACAGTGCTTGTTGTGAGGATAGAGCAGGGATTGAACTGAAATGCAGAGAACAGACAATTTGTGCATCTGATTCTTTGTAAAAAGTTGACTCAGAAAAGAAATTCAGCTGGAAACACACGGTTCTGCTCTGGCTTATTAACAGAAACATTAAAGGCTACTACCCTGTTTCTACCAGTACAGCACTAATTTGGACAGTCGGAGTTTGCATTTTTTGGTTTTGGAATCTTGACAGCTGTGGTTGCCAGATCCTGCCTTCTTGCATTGCTTTTGATGCTGGAAAAAATAACAACCACAGGGTGTTTAATTTTACTGTCTTATAAGGGGGGAAAAAAATCACTTAAAATTACTTTTGGATTTTTATTAATAAGCTTAACAATCTCTTAAGAAGTCTTTGGCAAAGCAACTAATAAGAATCAAGGGATTACAAACTTTAGATTTTAATGAGGATTGGTTGTTTGTGGTATTTCTCGTTCAGCCGCAATCCATCGTCAGTAGAATGCGTATTAAGATTTCAGTGCCTAGAATCACAAAATCAAAGTATTGTATTTGCATTACTCATGTAGGCTTTGAATTGGGCTAGTCAGCTGAGTGGTTTTAAATGTGCACATTTGATTTTGTTGGTCATTTTTCCCTTTTTTTTATAGGCAGCACAGATTTTTAGGAAGGAATTCCGTGGCCAGCTGCCCAAATTAAAGAATAGTGAAAAGATCAAAGTAGTGCATATTGCTACTGTGGTAGTTATTAGCATTTGTGATACCTTATTCTCATGACAGAACAGAAAGTGGCATAACATCAATCTTGTTTTGTTCTAAAAAATAATAAAAAGGGGAATTGGTACAAGTACAGCTGTTTTCATTATAATCTCAAGAAAGTAATGGCAGATTCCTCTTCAGGGGCTGTAGTGAAAGGACCTTTGAAGAGCCAGGGCATTCTTCTGTTAGTCACAAAGGTACTGTACGCAGTAATTCCTTTTCTTAAGAAATGGTTGTTCCGTTGGAGCAACAGGAACTGATCGCAAGGGTCCCACTATAGCTGAGATGGGGTCATGTAGAGTGGAAATATGAGCTCTATAACCCTTGACCCCTTTCCCTCTTTATTTCGATTCCTTTAACAATGCATGGTTGGCAGACAAAAACAATGGAAAGTTCCAATCTCTTTTGTTTGGCTTGGGAAAAACTCAAGCCAGCTCAGTTTTGTTTTTACCTAAAAGTATGTCTGGGTTTCAATTAAAAGGAGCTACTTTAAGTTTGCTAGTCTGTGAAACTTTGAAAAAGCCATTGTTACCCATCCATGATCTAAGCAACAATGAGAAACAGATTCTCACAGTGTGTCACAGTAAAACTACGTCTCAGTTCTAACTGTAGAAGCTAAGAAAGGATGGACTGCAGAACTACAGCCCATTCATGTCTACTTATTAAACTTAATAAACCATTAAACCATTTTACAGGACATAGTATTTTAGGAAGTCTGTGTCAATGAAATACTGGAAAAAGGAAGAACTACAAATAGCACAGTTGCAAAGACCGGTGCAGTCTGGGAGTTGAGCAGATGATGCCCTCAACCATTGTCCCCTGTAGAAATGCCAAATATTTTATTGCAGTGGGAAGCTTGATTAGCTGAAAGGTCAAAAGTAGTTGATTTGGGACTCTCAAAAAACCCCAGAAACTTAATTTATATCTTAATTTAAGATTAATGACACCCATTTCTAATCTGATCAGAGATTTATACAGATGTGCACTCATTTTGCAGGTCTAGACTCATGAAGAGACAAATATTTAACTTCATGTTTTCTCTCATTTAAGGCTGAGCAAGATTTATACCTTTTAGCATCATTGTCCAAAAACTCAGTGTCACCTTGATATCCTACTTAAGTACATGAAACAGTGGTTTCTCTAACAAACACCTCCTCAGAGTCAGCTGGTAAATAATTGTCCCTTCTAGCTCACTGTGAATGAGCGTTTGGAAGAACCTTCCATGATGAAGCAACATTCAGGTGTCGGAAGTTTACAGGGTAAAATTTATGGTAAACACACACATTGTTACTTGATGACAAACTTCTGCAGTTCAAAACCAGTTCTTAAGATCAAGTTTGCAATATCACACTGTGTGTCCTCAGTTCCACTGATAAAAAAGAATTTGTAAGAAACAGCTCTGAGGAAGAAGTCCCCAAAAAACGAGAGTTTCAGGGTAAGTTATGTACCTCTAGTACAATCCTGTTACTGGAGTAACAATAATGTGATGTACATACAGTTATAGAGAAATGTTTACAATAAAGATTACTAGACTTGGGATTGTTAGGAGTTGTTTCAGTTTCAAGTACAGCCTGCCATGATAAGGACATGATGGTTAGACCTAACCTAGATAAAAAGGTTCCTTCGGAATAAGACAAGGAATATAACTTGTTGTCATTGCCAACCACTTGACCAGCTGCAGGAAAGAAAGAAATGTTCTTTTTAAAAATAGAGCTAGATAAAAGAGAAGATGGTGTGGTCTACCCTCTCTGTGACCACTGAAGGAAAACACTGTTACCTTATCCACACAAAACTAAGGAACAGATGCAAACGGTACCCTCAGGTAGGGAATTTTCACATGCAGACTCCTTTCTTGTCCAGATGAGTACCATCTAGGAAGCAAATTCCTTTATAATGTGCCATTCTAAAGATTATCATCTTGGTGACACGCAGTAGTTTGATCAAAATGCACACATTGTTTGAAACAAAAGTTATCTCTTTTTTTGTTTTCTCTTTCTTGTTTTTTTTTTTCCTTTTTTCCCCCAGAATTTAGGGAGGCTATGCACCAAATTTTGCTTCTACATGTGTGCATGGCTTCCACTGGCTTTTATGAAAACTGTGGATAGGCCTCTGAAGGCAGAATTTAGCCTAATGCAGGGTTTTGATTCACCCTGTATTCCTTTAATGTTCAAAATCTTAAAGATTATTTGGGTGTAATACATGAAAGGGAAGACAATATCTGAAAAAGGACAGAGAACAATTATTCTCTGTTTCAAGGGTGAATTGCCTTAAGTGAGCAGAAATCAGACACAGGAGGCTGCTTGCTTCACTTATTTTTCTAACTGCTCTGGGCAAATAAAGATTAAGCCATTCTTTTATCAGGCAGGCCCTCTCCCCAGCATAAAGACATAATCAATCTAAATTGAAGGCAACTAAGAGATGCACAGAGGTTTTTTAGGCAAGTTTTTGCTGTATAATGACAGAAAAGTGTAGGGTTCCTTTTCTTTTATATTTTACTCCAGTATATTCAACAGAAATTGAGGTCAAAGATAAACACCTGAAATGTTGTATAATAATTTACTGAATAGTTGATAAAGGAGAATTGCATGTCATCGGTAAAAATTCTGTATAGAGGTAGTCGTCATTGCAAAACACGGGTAGCTAAAGTACAAGACCCACTTCATTTCTCAATACAAAGCCAAATCAGGATGGATAAAAATAATTTACCCTACACTGAACCACTGCAACCCTTAATCAAATTTAATCCTGTTTCCCTCTTTTGAAAATCTCAACCAAGTTATGGTTCAGAGAGAAGGCAAAGAGTTCCGGTACCCTGGGCTGTCAGGAAAGATTAAAAAGGATAGATTGTATTTTTATTCACATCTATACAAGTTCATGATTTTGATAATAAGAAGCATGTTTTATTCAAGATATTAGATTTTTTTCTGCAAAACCAAAACTTAACTTACAAGCTAAATCCAAGACCAACTCAAAATGACATTCATCCCAGTTTTCTCATAATAGAAATGACAAAAATAAAACCTTTTTCTGAACTCAGAAAAAAGTGTGATTTTCCTTGACCTCTGATGATCAGAATAAAAGAGAACAAAGACTCAAACTAACCATAGTTTGAGTTTTGAAAAAGAAAATGTGGCTTTTCTGCCCCTCTCCTGGTACTTTTTGTGGTTAGGAAAGTTTTTTTGAGTCCTAGTTGTGTGTGTTTCTGAAACTGGGACATAGAACCAAGAATGCTCCTTGGTGAAAGATTTTATTTATGCTTTAAAAGCCTTATGAGTTCTGCCAGATCAGTTCATATTTACAGAAAGGAGAGACAGCAACAGGGAGCGTGCAGAGCACAGCAGTCCCTGCACCAGATAATTCATCAGTTAAGCTGCAATACATGTAAGTGTCCATGAATTTTCCTTTTGTGTGAAGTCACACCTTAACTGTGCTATCACTTCAGTGATGTACCCTTCATCTTCCAGAAGGATGGATAGCATAGACTTTGTAACACTGATCAACTTCTGACGTGAATAGAGGTCTTCAAAACAGCTGAGTAAAACAGCCAGACCAAATTCAGTGCAAATTTCTCTGTTCCACTAATAAAAAGACAGCTTCCACCACAGCTTTTTTTTTTTATTTTATTTTTTGGAGCCAGGAAGGGTTCCTTGGAGCAGCAATGTGCTTCCAGGAAAAACACTGATAGGGCAGAGAGGTTCCAGAGATATTTCCCCAACAGGGAATGCACCTGGGAGTTAGAGATCTCATTCCTGTCTCACTGCAGAGAAGATGGGATGAATTCCAGAAGGTAAATTGGCTGATAGACATGTGGTACCACCACAGCATCTGCCACTCTGGAACCACAGTTTCTCTTGCTACATCTTTCCTTTCTAGTCCCAGATAATTTTTTTTTTTATTTTTTTTTTTTTTGCATTAAAGGATAACATTTTGCAACAGTCATTGGACTCAATCCAAAATTTGCAGTATACAACAGCCTTTTAAATAAACCACAGCATCTCAGACACTGATAGATTCACCACGTCTTTTCACTTCCAATTGGATGATCACATTTTCTGTACTCAGCTCTGATGCTGAACTTAATTTCCACATATTATTAAACTTTTTAAATATTGAATTGCTTTAGTTGTTTGCTGATAGCAATGTTAAAGTCATAACTGTATTTAACTCCTCCTGCATGTATTTTTATTGTGTACTGTAATGTTATTTCAAGATGAAGTCAACAGATGCTGCCTTTTTTTGCAGTGATTAGAGATTCCAGTGCAGGTTTTCTTTTGTGGACAGTACAGTGAATTTCAGTTTTCTATAACAAAACAACCAAACAAGCAGAAATCGGTGAACTGAAACACTGCTAAGGGTAAGCTAATTTTTCTTTGAAAAAGACCAGTGTTCAGCAGCCCATATTTGTTAGCATGCTGGTGCCTTTTGAAATCAATTACTGCATTTCATTCTCACAGCAGATGAGGATGGTAAATTAGTTCAATTGCAGATGAGGACTCAGAGCCTACTGGAAGCTGATTTGTTTGTCATCATCCAGGAACTTACAGCATGGAGCACATCTGTCCCAGCCGGCCTCTGTCATGGGGAAAGGAATGCTGAGATGTGTGTGTCACTTTGCTAGCCTGAAAAATGCCCTTCGCTTCTGGGTGTCTCCCACTTGGCCTGTCTCAATCATCTACAATTACTCCAGATTTCAAACATTGACAGACTAACTGGCAATATGTAAAACTGTGACATATCAAAGACTATGCTCATTGACAGCAAGAAACCCACTTCTCTTGTGTTTCACAACTCGGGGAGAGAAAAGCAGCTCGAAACAAGAGGCTGCCACCCTAGGATGGAGGCGCACATCGGGTTTATCTTTTTCACCTAATTTTCAACTATATTGTTCTGTAATTGTGGAAGGGGACCCCCTTTTCAAATTATGCTCTTAAGCCTGAAGGAAGCTCCCCCAGCGCTGTATGGGGGGTGCAGGAATGTGCTGCTTACACTGACTATCTTGATGGACTTCAGGAAAAGAGCTGTTATGGGGGAAAACGAAAAAATAAAGGGCAAATGGCAACGAGGGCACTTACACCTTGGTTCCACTTCTAAGAAACAGAAAGGTAAAGGTGGAAATACCAAGGGCTGGTAATCTTTGACACCCTCATTATTAGGAGGTTTTTAAATTTTATTCTTGTGGCTCATATTCAACCTGACAAGTCATGTAGCGATTAAAAATTGGAATGCTGCAACAACAGTGTTAGAATTAGGATCAGTGACTGGTTTAACTCTCCCTGACAAGGAAAGCCTGGCAAATGACTCGGTTCCAGCCAGTAGGGAATCTTCAGCCTCACTGCGCACTCCCAATGCATCCTGACATGCCTTGCCAAGACAGCCAACGTGGGCCTAGCAGATGCCCTCAGAAAGTTTTCTCTTCTTGCTTTTCTTGCTCCTGTGTTGTTCACTGTTGGACTCTGAAGTAAGTGTTAGGATGAGCCTAATGGGGACTAGTTGCATTTTCAAGAGCTCGCAAAAAGCCTGCAGGTAAGGAATTGGGCTTCTGGAAATGTTTTTAACTCATCATCATTCTGGAAAAACAGAATTTTTGCAATGACTCAAACCCAGAGGTGGGAGGTTTTAGAGCCCAGATTCTTCCATGGTGAAACACTGTGAGAAGATGCTAGAAGGAATTACTGTGCAGCAATTACATGACCAGGGAGGACAGAAATTTCCATTACAGTATGTGGGCTCTGCCACGGGTCCTACAGCATTCAGACAGCCTCAGTGATATATTCAGGTAATGATTTTGGCTCCCCTAGTATCTCTCTCTCTTTTTCTCTAATAACATGCTGCCCTTTCTGCTGTACAGTTGCAGGACAGACATCTGTGACTGATGTGTTTGAAACATGGGTGGCTTAATATCTGTGTTATAATAATGACTGATTTTCAGTGTCCTGGGAAAACATCTCTCTTGGCAGTTAAGATATAAAAAACAAGTGACATTTTGAAATAAACAAGGTCTACAGGTGGTAGAATTAGCACTCAATCTGTCATCCTGCATGCAAGGCAGAGCCACAGCCACCAGAGGATACAAAACAGAAAGGCTTTGGAGGTAAGCAGACTAAAAGTTTGAGTTTATTATGAAGCAACTAAAAGCCCAACCTTACTCTCCCTTTCTCCAAAGCTGTCGCAGTTACCAGGCATGTGCAGCACGTGGCATGTCCTGGGCAGAAGGGCAGGAGCAGAGTCTGAAGAGCCACAGTGGAGGTCCTTCGCTCCCCAGGCAATGCGGGGCCGGGTTCCTTGGCCCTTCTCCTGCGGGCAGTTTGCGGCATCGCTTTTAGCAGGTGGGCAGTCTGGGCACTTCCTTTCCTTCACCTCATGCAAAGGCTGCATGGCTTAGGCATAGCCCTCAGGTCTGTAGCTCTGGAATCTTTCTGTGCCCCTTGGAAAAGGGGTCCTTTCCTTCCGTGCCAGAAACTGAGATCGGTGGTGAGATTTTAGCCAAATACAGCACCTGCAACACCTACGGCTCTGCTGGCTAGAATATTTGAATGTAAGGAAATAACAGTTTTACCACAGGAAAAATGTAGAAATGTCTCAAGGTTTTTTTTAATTTCATTTTCACAGTTAGCAAAATTTACTTATAGATAAGAAAATCCAAAATTTCAGTGGAGGACTTCAGGCCATACTCAGTCAAACCCGTGCACCATTCCAGTGTAGACTTTAAATATGCAATTGCAGACACAATCTGTCTCTGATAAAATATTATTGTGTGATGGCAGAAGAGATACTAATCAGCCCTTGATTAATATTCATTGTATACATATATGTATTCAGGAAATTAAAAGGCATTTTCAGACAATCAGAGAGCATACAGCACAAAAGACTTTCCCAGATAAATTGAACAAGCAGTGGTCAAGGCAGTCTCTTGAATTCAGAGTTAGTGAAAGGCCAGGCACTTCATTTTTACATTCACCCCAGGGGATTAAGAAAAACTGAGCTGATATAATCTTGTGATCCCACCCACTTTGGGTGCATGTTTTCTAATTAAAATGGAAATTTGATCAATTATCAAAATGCACTAGCTGATAGAGACGTGCCATTCATCTTCTGTACATGTGCCTTGGAAGTAAAAGGGGTGTTTTCAGGTTCTGCAATAATTTAGACATTAAAAATGTCATTATTATTATTATTATCATTGTTTTTACTTTTATTGTCACATCTAAGGCCAACATTGTTAGCATTTTAAATGAGTCAAACCAAGCCACTGTCCTGTCCTCCTCCAGGCTCATGCAAAAATAGCACACATATAAATATATACACAAAATTACATATAGGGAGAGAGAAATACATGACATCAACATAGTTATCTTTAAGTATCCTGGCATTTGCAAAGGCTAATCATGTCTTAGGACTATTTGCAGGATCAGGTACTTCTCTGTACTTCTTTAATAATCATTACAGTAAATGGAGAATTTTCCACCCTGCTTTGATCAGGAAACAAAAATCCACTGCTCAAGATAAGCTCCCATTCCAGCTGGTGGGACTCTCACGAGGAACTCCCCACCAACAGGAGGGTGCTGGGCCTGCCCTGCCCAGTTCTTGCCACACTTGGGACCTCCAGCGGACCCCCATTACAAACCTACTGAAACTGGAATGCTGAGTATGGAGCACTGGGCAAAGAAAATGTTTTCCCCTTTAATGTGTTTGTGGTAGTCTACTAAATCACGGGTCATCTGTTGATGTGTACTTTTCCTAATCCTGTTTTTTAAAGACCTGGGCTTTAAAAATAGGAGGTGGGTGGATACTGAGGAACACTGCAAGGGTACCTGTTAGACATAGCGTCAAATAGGAGAGCTGAAGTCCAGAAAATGTCTGCTGCTGAGGCAAATTAAGAGGAAAAATGTCAAACCACAGACATAAATGAATGCCGAGTGTTTATAGAGACACTTTTGCCCAAAACTTTAAACACCCACTGTTACACTAACATGAGAGAACAAGAGCACGTGAGACGGCTGGTTATGGTGTTGTGTTGTCCTAATCCCTCTCAGACTGGTTACATACCCTGTTAAGAAACTCTGAGCTCATACACATCAACGGCTCAGATGGCAAAGGCCAGCCTTAATTCAGTAAGAAAGCAGACTGGGGAAAGCCACTGTTAATTTGCTGCCTTCAGTGACAGGAACCTGCTGGTTCCCACCAGTCAGGCCCCAGCAGCTCAGCCTACCAAAAAAGCAGGTGAGCAAAACAATCACCACGTTGAAAACTGAGGAGAGACACAGCCCAAAATGAAGCAGATGCATGCTCAGAAAGCTCCAAACATACAGAATTCAAAATGCAACAGCTATCTGCTTTCTATCATGCATTGCCTGAGAATGCCCTTCAAGTAAAAATTTGATGATAGAAACACTAGAAGGCTTAACTGAAAATTTCCCTTCTTTTTGCTTACTTACACTTAATTAAAGACCGTAGCTAGCAAAAAGTGCTGTTACAAGAGACAGGGAAGTGCAAAACCCCAGGTCAACACCATACCTTAGTGGGCCAATAGATCTGGCAAAGGCAGCAGGCTGAAGATTCTCCAGGCTCAGAAGAGTCAGAGGGATCTGGCTTTCTGTTTTGCAGCACAAAGTCTTCAGTACCTGACATTTGTCCATGTTTTAGTCAGCAACCTGTTCACTTTTGCTTCCATACTGACGTTCCACTTCAATAAGTTGCTGAAAGTCTTGAAAGTCTAGTCCTGTGCTAAGATCTCAGAGTTAGTACAAGTGGTTTTCCACCTAGGCAGGGTGCTAAGGCATTTTTCTGTTGCTGTAGCCCCAATTATTCCTAAGATCAATAGAGATCTTCTAAACACCTGTTTTTCGCAGCCATATTGATAATCCTAATAATGCTTTTGCTACCCAAGCAGGGTTTAGGTGCTCAGCACTGGCACAACATACCTGCCTGGGACCACTCTACTGCAGAGGTGCTTCCACAATGTCAGGTGAAGAGCAACAAGTAAATGTGACTGACTGGCCACATTTCATTTCTTATCCCAAAGAGCACACTGGGATCATTACAACACTGCTTCCCATTGCAAATGTACAGTTATTTGGAATCGTTTCTAACGTTTGTTCCCTCTCCATGGGTGAGCATGAGCTGGCATAATCTCGTTTGCTTGCAAAGTACGGTGAGTTTATACACCATCGTTTTCCAGAGTTTAACTTATTCAAGCCTCAGTTTGTGATGCCAGAGTAGGAATGAGAGGAACAGGAGTCATCCTTTCTGTCTCTTTTTTTAATTGAACATTTTTGTCAAGAGTGTTACTGTGTCATCAATGAATTTCAGTGGGGATTTACCTCCAAGTTCAGTAGCTGAATTGTGGCGGGTGAAATTCTGACTGTCTTGATATCAAAATAGGGTGACAAATAGAATTACATAGTTTTATCTAAATTGAAAGAAAAGATCATATCATTCTTTTAGAAATAACTTGGAGCTTATGCTTTTTAAATTTCTAATATCAGTTTGAATCTCTGGAATTAATGGGAACACGTCTGAAAGAAACCTTAAATTAGATTACATTGTTTATTTTTGGATAACTCAAAGATTATTTTTCTATCTCACATTAACCAATAAAGAAAGAGTTAAATATAACTTTGGAAGGTATTTTAGTCATAACAGTAATCTCTTTCTATATCAGTGGGTCAATAGTTCAGTAAAAGAAGGAACTATAACTTGAATAGACACTAATTAAAAGAATCAATTCTTATCCTACTACATATGTCCAGTCATATTAACACATTTCTAGATTTCTTACTCAGTGGACTAGTCAAGATTAAAGGATTTGCTAATATGGATGAACTGAGTATGCTTCCAAACTGACTGAGCAGATTTGTGAACAAATTAGTTCATTTAAAATTGACAGTGAAAGATTGATTTTGCACAGAATGAGTTACCTAAGGTATTCATCATTTCCTCTGCTTCCATGCACAAGACAGAGATCTGCTTCTTTTTCTTTCTGATTGTAATAGGACTGCTTACTGAGCACCTTTATTTTACAGCCGTGATTGCAGCCTGTCATTCTTTTAATTTAGACATATTTTAGCCTCCACAGACCTTCAGAAATAACTTCCTTAAAAGCCTCAGTCTAATGACTCATTACATGAGTTGCTCAATTCAACCACAGTACTTTAAATTATAATGCAAGGGGAAAAATTGCTAATTACACAGAAAAAGATCCAATTACTCCTGAGACCATTTGATTCATTATTCAGATTGTTTTGGGGGTGGGGGAGGGAGGAAGGGTGTCTCTAAACATGGAGTTATGTATCAATGTATTGTGAATGGCTCTTAGCTGTCATATTTGCCATCAGTTATTATCATTCAGTGGTATCAAACATCTCTGTATATTCCCCTACCAATCAAAATAGAGTTTCTCAGACTGTGATTCATGTGTACATGCCGGGATGCAGTTCTTTGTTTTTAGCCATTAAATGAGATTAGAAAAAAGCTATAACCAATCTTTTCTTAATGCTACTACTACGTGGTATGTTGTTCACTCAGTTGCCAGGTCACTCATGACCACGAGTGCAAAGTGTGACCCACAAGTCACAAATCCCCAGAGAGAAGAGTTTGTCCAGTGATGAAACGTGTGGAGCTTGATTTTCTGCCAGCCCTGAGCCAGGGAATTCCAGACAGTTTGGTTGTGACTTGCTTATGACCAGGTTCCTCCCATGGTTCAACCTGAGGTTTACAGTTGTATGGGAAATGGAATCAAAGGAAATGACAAACCTATCGGTGTTGTCCTCTCCAAAGCCAAATTTACCTTGTTTCAGCTATCACCATAAACCCTTTGGACTCTTCAGAGTCAGATTACATCCAATCTAAGCTTGTGTATTGTTTATGGGACATTCAGGATTCCCTTACCCAGACTACAATCTCCTCAAACTTGCTCTTGTTTAAGGCAGAAGGGAATTGAAACCAGCTAACTACATTCTATTTCCAGTCTAACAGTTCTAGTTACTGGATAATAAAAATTTTTATGTGTATTTGGGCTTTTAGTTTACTTTGTCCAGATGTGAAATGAGATCAAATTTTGATCCAAAGAAGAGCGTTTACATATCATTGTCTGAGTTTTCATTCCAAAATTAACAAGATAAATGGAGGTGATTATAATGTAGAAAACTTGATAAAATACTACTCTTTTATCCTACTGCAGACTATTGTTTGCAGCTATACTAATGTGAGATGGAACAATTTTAGAGCTCTCAAAAATTCAAGTTCTTTCAAAAACTTACAGTCTGCTCAGTCATGACTGCAGACTTCACTAAGAGATTCAGCACTGCTATTGTTCCCTGAAACATGTTCTTCTATAACAATTACTCTTCTGCAGTGTATCCAGTTTAGTTATCATTAAACTCATCTTGCCTATTATGTGTGAGCCAAGCATTCCCATTTTTTTTAGGATGCCACGTTCTAATCCACACTTTCACTTTATGCCTCACTGTAATCATCTCATTTTCTTTCTTCTTCCATTCATGCTTCTTACATCCTGCTTAACTTCCTTTTCTTTTACCTAAACACCTCAATATTATTTCTTATTTCTGATTGTATTACAGCTCACTTCCCATTTTTCTTAAATTTTGCAGAACTTCTCCAGACAAGAATGTTGTGTTACTTATGATGAATTATGCAAGAGCAATAAAATGCAAAATATGTAAATGGCACACGATTGTTATCTCGCTATTAAATTGAGGCAGTAACAGAATTTGTAATGTATATTAACAGCTTGTTCACATTTTTAATGCAGCAGAGACTAAGATAAAGAAAAATTCTCTGGACTTTGCTCTGCAGTTGCAGGTGCAGGTGAGAGCAAGACATAATGAAGACACTCTCCCCACCTTCAGTGATTTGTCTTTCACAGTTCAATTCTGCCATTTCACAAGCTTGCTGGCTGTAGGGTTATGTGTCCTGGCAAATTGTTGTCTGTCACCTGTTAATGTATTTCCTCACTTACCTGATTGACAAATTCCCTGCCCCTTGGCCATTGATTTGTGAGGATACACGTGAATGTCTGATGAATTCAATCAGAGACCTTCAACACTTTGGGGTAGTTTATCCTGTAGGGGTTTATCTTTAGTCCATTTTGAGAAGTAATCTATAGCTGTTGCCAAATATTTGTATGTGTCAGGGTCAGCAGTGAGAAATCAAATATCACCATTAATTTGTGTTGTCTGTACTGCTCCTCTCCTGATAACCCTGCTCTGTTGCTCCACTGGATCACATTGTCTACATCCAGCCAAATCCAACAGCTAACAGGCAGGTTTTGCAGGAGCGTCTCCTGCTTACTGGAATTAGCGGTACCAATGGCAGTCTCCCCAGGCTGCACAGTAGCCCACAGTCATAACATCTTAAACAGATGCTGAACAGAGGGAGCCCATCCTCATGTCCATTCCTGCAAGGAAAATCCATGGGTTTGGATGCCCAGGGATTTGGATGCTGCACCTGAGTAGAGAGCATGCAGCAATGTTCTTGAGCACAAATACTTCTGTGCCAGTCTGCTACAGGAGCGATTTCTCTTCATCTGACACACAGATCAGAGAGGCTCAGTAGAGCTCAGCTTAGGTTTCAGCTCCAAGATGAAGGTCAGTGCATGAGAGCTGAGTCACAGGATGGGAGAGGTTGGGAGAAAGAGGAGAATCACTCAGCAATCTCAAGTCTCTCATGCTCAGCACTTGTTTTCAAAATATATCTGCTTTCTATGTTAAGAAACAGACCAAACATTTCTGCATCTGCATGAAACTGATTTTTTATATAATCTTTAACTCAGGTAATGGTGTGAGGATGCTACATGTCAATCTGTGGGACTAGCAACAGCTCAAAGCAATTTAAATACTAGTCAAGCCATTCCTGAAGCATCAAGTATAAATAAATATAAATAAATCCTTCTTGCTCATTTTGTTGCTCAGGAAGCCTCACTTCATACACAGCAATAGAAGAACCTGGTGATTTCTTCTGAAATAGCAATCCTTTTGGCATGCCATTTACTTTGAGTTATTCTGCCTAGGCAGTTATTCAAAATTAAAAACAATGTCACTTCAAGAGAGTCACAGTTTTCTGGCCTTCCAGCCTGAAGTACTTCATTTCACTTTTTTCCTGGTCAGCATCATGAAGAATTTCTACTCTCTTCAGGAGCAGATCCTGCAGCTTTTACATTTAAAAAGCTTCTCACTTCCATAGAAGAGATGGAACAGGTCCTTACCTAAGCCTACTGATGACATATTTACAAGATCTGGAAAGGTGAAGAATAGGCTGTTAGAATGAAAAACCAAGCCAGATTTTCTGATGTGATCAGACAGGAGGAAGAAACCCAGGAACCTTAGCTTATTTGTTTGTTTGTTTTCTATTTAGAGTGTCATTTATTTTTTATTCTCATGAAGCTGAAAGACTAGTAGTGGGAATATTAACTGAAGCCAAGCATAGTGTGAGAGCAGATGCTTTCCAAGCCTTTCCATACAGCCTTGCCAATCCTTCGTGGAGCAGCTCTGGGTAACCACACTTCTCTCCATTTTTGTGCTTCTTTTCAGCAGCCAGGGGTAGCTAAAAAGAATTGAATGATGGCTTTGTGATTTAAAGCAATAATCAAAAACACTAAAACAAAGATTATTGGACATATTTTCTTCAGCAACACAGGCAAGAATAAAAATTGTTTATTATTTGTGTGTGACTAGGCTATAAAATGCACACAGTGAGAATATGAAGTAAGGATAGTTTCAGTTTTCAATGATTTTTCAGAACTTCAGAATTCTCTCAGCCCTAAAGTGGGACAGTTTTTAAGGAGCAAGGATTTCTAAAGATGTGGAGGTTACAAGTTAAAGCCTATGTTTTGAATTACACTTACAAATGAACTGGTAACCAGTGCATTTTAAGACCTTGTTTTCTTCTTTGCAATGACCCTCCAATAAATGCACGCTGATTAGCACACTCTGAAATAACATGCTCTAGCTGTACTAATTGCTACTAATTCCCCTACTAGGGCAGGGGGACAACAGTACAGGAACACAGTCTTGTAAATTAGGCCCTACAATTTACAAGGAATGTTAAGGCTCTTGAATGCGTCCAGAACGTAGCACCAAAGCTGGTGAAGGGGCTTGAAGGCCTGTCCTGTAGGGAGTGGCTGAGGACACTGAGTCAGTCTGGTTTGGAAGAGGCTGAGAGGTGACCTCTGCTCTCTACGGCTTCCTGAGCAGGGGAGATTGAGAGGGAGGTTCTTCCCATGCCTGACAGGACACCAGTGGGTGTTCCAAAACACTGGCAACATCTGCACATCCTATTTCTTATGGCTGTTGTTTGACTCCCCATAGGATGAGGATGGTGAGCTCTGCAATGCTGCTCACATTCCCTTGGTCTGGCCACTGCCATGCAGCTGAAAAGGCCTCCGAGCCTCAGGCACCTCCAGGTGCTCACGGTTCTCTTCACCTCCAGCAGCTTCGTGCAGCTTCCAGCCTTGGCCCTTGGTGGCCATGCACTGGCCACAGCTGCTGGGCACCCCTGCAAATTCATCTGTATGTTCAGGCTGGGCATTTAAAGGCATTTATATCACAGACATTCACTTGGTTGTGGGGATGCCTGAAGTGCAATAAAGGGTTTGCTTCTCTCTGAATGAACTTTGCAGAGACGTAGAGGGCATGTAAGATTTTCTCACCATTTCCTACCAAGCACCAAGTGACATTTGCTACTGGACTGATGAAGGTGAAGCCTTCCTCTTGGAAAAAAGCACCGAATCTGTTTGTGTTCTTGACCATCTTTTTCCTTTCACTTCAATAGCTCTTTTTCTCCTTTGGTGCTCATCCTTGCTATCTTTCTTGAAAATTATGGTTGCCCTCTCAGCCTTCCTTTGGTCCTCCTAGTCATCTTCTTTTACAGGGCCTCCATGCCTCTAATGAACTGCTTAGTCTTTGTTTTCCCTCACCCAAATGGAATTTATTTTCCTTAAACCTGAGGAATAAGAAATGTACGTAGTGGCACCGGTGAGTTCTCACCAGTGTTTTGCACAATGCTTGCCTTTCCTATGGAGATACCTTTCCTGACACACAAGAAAGCAATTGCCTGTATCGTATTTGTGGCTCATAGACATTCTGTGATCTACTCATGCATCCAGGAACATTTGCCTACTCTGATGTTTCCAAACTGTCACAGAAACTCATGGCACTTCACCTGACGCTGTTGCCTGATGAGGGCTTCTGTCAGAGCTCCAGCTGAGCCGCAGTGTGGGGGCTGTAGAAACATACCATGAGATAAGGCATTTTCTGGTTCATAGATATCACAATATCCTGCATACAATGTGAGTAATGAATGTATCTTTTAGACAAGGCAGGAAGCCTACACATACTGAATGATGGTTTTCTGCGGTTTAAATTCAAAATACCTGACCATGAACCTCACTGCTTCACGCATTTGATGACACCAAAGCAAGAAGTGTGGAGGCTGAAGGATGTGTTAATGAGGCTTTCACCCATCAGTAACCTGCTGGAGTCCACCTCCACACAGTCATGGCCAGCGGATCCAGCCTTGAAGTCTTATGGAGTCCCAGGGATTTCATGTTCATCATGAAACAATGACGCGTTAGAGGTATGATCTGGAGGGTGGCAGGGGGTGTGGGAGGAGGCTACACAGATATATCTGCAGACAATTTTTGTGCTACCCAGAACACTAGGTGGTTGATTCTTTTAATCTTAACTTTAAGGAAAGCAGTGTCCCTTTTAAAAATAAAAATGTATAATACTTTTTTTTAATACATTGTACTTGACTGATGAAGAGCAGGTTGTTCCAGCTGAGGCTTCAAATTTACGTTGCATTAAACTGTTTAAAAGAAAAATAAAAGAAGCAAACAATGAATCTGTTAGATATTGTTGCTCATAAGTTGCAAAGGATGCCAAAACCATGTAAGCTGTACAACAGGCATAAAACTTCTGATACGGATCTTCATAAATTTCAGAGTCAAATTACTGAACTATAAATATGCAATACTCATATTATTGCCTTCATTTTTTTCCTCAGTGAGATTTTTCTATGTCAAGCAATCTCATCTAAAAATTTGGCTCAGTCCTGATCCTTTAAAATTCCACCAGCTCTTATATATTAGCATTTTCATACTTTCTGTTTATCACTGTGCTTAGAATTGTTGCACTATGATAGAAAGAATTATTTTTGAAGACATAAGTAAGTCTGTTATCCACATGAATAAGGAAGATAATACAGGGAATCTCTCCGAAATGCACAGCCTTGGTGTACAATCAGTGTATTTCTTTCATGTTTGTTCCTTTGTCGCATATTCATTTGAGAGGGTTCCACAACATGTTCAGTACATGCCATGAATTGGTTTGCCACAAGTTTATCCTTTCAGCACATCTTATTTCACTGGTAAGGCAATCATTGCATTTTGGCAGATTTTTAAGCATTTAATAGCTTCGTTCTCTTATCAGATATTCATTTAATTGGATTTCAGACCGGTTTCACATAGAATTTGGATAAATGGAAGCAATAGGTTGCAACCTATGTGTTCTTTAGCAGAAATTCAAGTTACTTCAATTGACATTTAATACACAATTACTGCTGTGCAGTTTATCTGCTTGAGTGTTGCTTTTGACGTCAGGACCAGTTTAGAGTACCAGTGCCCCTGTTACTGGAGTGTGCAGACAGTAGGCTACAAAGGCCCTGGACTGCCTCCCTCAGCAAAGTTAAGCAAAATAAGCTATCTGAATAATAATAAACTTATTTAATCAACTGTAGGTTCTTGAGTCTTCTAAGTCAAAGATGCTTAGCCCTTGGAGTTACAGAGTGCCTCTTGGCAGGGTCGATTTAATTCCTGTTTTACCAGAAAAAAATTGCACCAGATTCCACCTTGAGTGACAGTCATACTCTACCATCTTCTGTTAATATTTGAGAAGCGGAGTGGCCTTTTCCTGTTCTCCCTGTGCACGTCCCCCCCTCTGCAGCGTATCTGTGCAGGGTTTTTAAATACTGCATCTATTTCATTTGGGTTATTTGCTGCTGCTTTTTATTTATTTTTTAATGAAGCATTTATGAAATTCTATATTGTGCATTTTTCTGCCTATTGCAATTCGAAGTGCATTTATTATTAAAGTTGAATAACTTACTAATGAAAAAAGACAAGAATTCAGCTGCAGGGTACTTTGTGTTTGGTATATTCAACTTGCTTGGTTATCCTTATATATAACAACACATGTTCATATACACGTGCACACTTGCACACACAGACACAATACCCACTAGACTATACCAGAACATAATTTTTAAATGTCATTTTTGAAAAAAAAATTCTAAATTTCTTTTAATGTGTCTCTCAGCGTTCCCTGGATACTTTATAAGTCAAGATTTAGCCATAAAGTAATGTGATTTGCCAACATTAAAATCCTGTGAAAAGTGACAGCTTTTTCTACTTTGGTGTTGCACAAATGTAACTAAGGACAGAATTTAGCCTCATGTGTCAAAGAAGGATTAGGCCTTCTGTGGTTTTGGTTTTGATTAAAATCATCATTGTTTAGCCGTACAATATATTTATGAAGAAAAAAACATGAAAGAAAAGAATATATTTTGAACATTAGGAAATTGAGGCAAATAAAAAGGTTAAAGAAAACTATTTCATAAAATGGCATGTAAACATGTGGAATACGTTACCAGAGACAAGAGAGGTAACTTAGAACATATGTTTATGAATCAGTATGTTCAAAAGAGAGCAAGATGAGTTTCTACACAAAGAGAGAATAGAGTGTGCGGAATGCAGGAAATTAGAGATGGAAAAAAACCCAGAAAGGTCAGTTTTATGAGGATTAGTAGCTTTTAACAGAGCAAGGCTGTGAGCAGGTGGAGTTCCCACCCTGGTCTGAATGGCACATGAACAACCAGTTTGTACTTCAAACCCATATCCTGTCCTGAAGGGGCGAATGGGGTGGGGAGGAGAGTCTTCAACAACAGTTGAAAACTAGCAGCTAAATATAACATTAACAGCTAAATATAAACTCCTGGTTGAGATCTTTAATGATCCTAGAATTTTACTGTCAGCATTTCTATCCCTGAACATTTTTTCTTCTTTTGTATGGGATGTTCCTGCCTTTACTGTTTGATAAAATTAAGAATTCACCGTCAAAAAACAGAACTGACTCCATGGCTTCACGGGCAATAAACACCTGGTAATCGAAGACCTTGACTTCCTACTTTCTGCAAGAAAGCCAAAACTGAGCCAGTCACTTGAGGTGTTCTCTTTTAATACTTTCAAGCCCCCTTCCAAAAGACCTCCTCTAAACAGCCAGTGGAATGCCTACAAGGCATTTGAGGACTCATCATGCCTTGGGATCATCTCAGAGTGAAGACAGAATATTATGTCAGAAGAAAGTCAAAGATCTAAACCTGAGTTAAGTGATACTACAGTATAAAAGATGTTTCTGAAAAGTGTTTCTTCACTCTGATCATCTGGTTAAGTTTTGTCACTCAGAAGAGCTCAATTCTATAAAGGCCTCTCCAGAAGCACCTCCTGCACCACTGGCTGACCAGTCTACTTTCCAGAAGTTTCAGGTTCTCTGACTATTCTCAAGAAAGGCCTGTTCTTCTGTGTGAACATGATGTTAGCAAGCACTATAAGCAGGAAGAGTGACTGAGTGTTCCCCTATATTCAGGATGTGCGTCTGCAGCCTTTTACCTCTTTTTTAGAAGTTCTGTATGCTTTAATATTTTTTCATAGTAAAGTCTTTGTTTTTCTCTCTGAGATAATCAGGTGGCTGTCAAGTCAAAATGCAATAAATAGGTATGTTTGTGTGGCTGGCAACTTCATAGTTACATATTTTTTTGCTGGTATACATCAGTTTTAACCAGGTCAAAATTTTTAGCATTTCCTTTAAAAAATCCCCTCTTGTTAAAGTACGGCAGTTTTAATAAACCAAATGTCATGCCTCTTTATTCACTTCAAATCTTCTACAATAAAAAATACATTTTTCCAGTGGTATTGATTCAAAATAAAGATTTCAAATTTCCTTGTGGAAAAAAAAAAAGGCAAGAGAAGTCTTCAGAAAGCAAATTCATGGTGGATAGGTATATAATCAGGCAAATCTCTGGATGAGTGAAGTTCACAGTATGCATTCACTATGCCCTACTCAGGCTGCAACATAATATGGCATGTGAATGTGTACATAGACTGACAGAAACACCAGAATACCATGCAGGGCTTGCAGAGGATCACCAGGAAATTCTGCACTGTTGAGGAGTGACGTTGTTGAAAGGCATCGCCCCGTCTGCTCCTACACCAGGCTTAGCCTCTTTCAAGATCAAATCCAATCACAGCAAAGGGGTTTCTCTGCAGATGGGGGAGGCCACTCTCCCTCCCTCCATCCTTCCACCACTGTGGTTGCTATTTGCTCTCCTGCTTCTCTCAGAGCTGTACTAAGCCTCATAATAATGTCCCTGTACCTGTTGGTGGCATCCAGAGGGAAAACTACCATATAGACTTACTTACAATGTTTGCTGCCCTCTCCTCATTGTAAATTGCGTGTGATACCGTAGCATTTCCTTCACCCCTCCATTTTGTTGCAGGAGGTGGGATGCTTTCGGAGTGGATGCTTTTGTTCAGTGGTGGTTTCCTGTGCAGTTAAGTGGCAGCAGATGGTCACCCCGCAGTGAGATGAGCCCTGGCCATGGTCCTACTGGCAGGGGCAAGAGCACTCAGCTGTCCCTTGCATCCGAACTGGTTTCATCAGGAAAAGCTGGAGAACGAGATAAAGAATCAGATTTCACTAAAGCAGCTCCCCCATCCCCCCCCAGCATCTGTCAGGGTTTGCTGGCTAAAGCCCCACCACGCTGGGAGGGCCTCAGACACCAAGGGCGAGGGTGTGCTGGGCCGTGCGATGCTCACTCCTGCTCTGAACAATATGCTTCTTGCCTTATGTTGCATTACTGTGGATGCACAGTTTCCATGAAAGGGTTTCATTTTTCCATGGCCACCTGTCCTTTGTAGGTCTCCCTTTGCTTTCTGTGGAGTGAGATTGCAGAGCTGTGAAGGTCTGTTAGAATTTAATTTCTGACTTTGTGCAGTTCGCAATTTGCTTCCTCTGACTCTCATGTTAGATTTATTCTATACCGAAGGTTCTCTTACATTTTAACAATGGTTGAGTTCAAGTTTGCTCTGTGTTCCTCTTCTACTTCTATTCCTTGGCTTCTGTCCATTCTTTTATAGCTCTCAGTGTTAAAACTTTTCTTATCCTTGTTCCACATTTGGTTTCTGACAGCCTTATTCTGGGCACTGTGTTGACACGACAAATTCCTTCCTCTGGCAGTCATATTCCTGATAACATTAGATCTAGAGCTCGCCATCTGACTCTGTGAGCTCGGCTCTTCCTGCTACACAATGCGCTCCAGCAGGACATTGTGCAACTCAAAACAAAATTTCCATGGCATTCTCCCAAGATGTGCTGCTGGTTTTCTCTTTGGCTTATAAGGTACAGCCCAAACAAGTTCCACTCCCAGAAATATCACTAAATTGATCACTACTATATCATTATTGCAAAGTGATCAGTCAGAGTGACAGATGGCTAATTGGCAAGTACAAGTGGTGCCCCCAACTGTTCCCTGGAAGAGTCTTGTTAGTAACCCCCCTCAACACCAGAATGGCTGGATCACTGAGATGGGAGTGACTGCAAGTTTAGAGGGGGCACACAATAAATTAAATCACCGCATTTCATGTTTTTCTTTCCTAAGTCTTGGTCGTTAATGTTCCAAGCTAAACAATGCTGTTTAGAGATGAGTGGTCAGTGAAGCTGCCTGGCATCGTCCCTTCCTCGCCCTGGATAAGGCCATGAACCACCCATTTGTCCCACAAACCACTTCCCCCCGGCCCCCAGCATGTGCACTGGGAACACAGGCAAGTAAATACACCCCTGTTGCAAACTGAGACCTGACAGTTCCGATGACAGCTTTTAACACAGCTCTTTGAATTTCATTTCCTGAGAAGGTTTCAGCCAGTGAAGCTGAGCTATTCATGCAAAACATATGCAAAAATGAGGCAAGCCCAGCAGATGCAATCACTTCTCAGAATATCAGCAAACTTTGGTGGAAAATGTTTGCCATTTTTCCCATGATGCTTGTCTGGGAAACCAGTGTCTGCTTCTGAACATGGCCAGCCAAAACTTCATGATGATCAGAAGAGGCATTGCCCACCTCTCAAATTGAACTTCTTATTTTTTTGCAGAATCAAAAAACCAAGGCAAAACTTCTATGCTTTACCTGCTTATCTGGCTGTTGTGTTCATTTTATTGACAAATTATTTGCACACCATTGTTTTCTGGAGCAGGAATGTTGAGATAAAGAAACAAAAAAAAAGTTTGGTTTTCAATATTTCTGTACATTAAACTTGAAAGTAAAAGCTTGTTCTTATGACACTTCAAGCACCATTTCTATCTGATCTGATTATGCAGCTTTGCTTTGTTGGAAGGGATAACTGGTACTGGAATAGGGCTGTCAAACTTTCTCTCAGAGTTGTGTCTTGACTAATTAACCTGTACAATCTAAAGAAGGATCCGTTGCTTTAATAGCTACTGTAAAAAAATGGCACAGCGAGGTTTCTGTCAATCGAAATATTTGTTCCTGGGCAAATGCTGTCCTAATAGTAGTTCTGATTTAAAGATGGAGTGACATAAATCTAGAGGAACATCTTGGTCTGCACTGTAATTACTTTACATTTGCATAAGGTTACAGAGAGCAGAAGTTGGCCTGTTCTCTTCACACCCTTTTTCTTGCCTGCCACACCAGTGTTGACGTTTTATTGGTTTCCAATAACACATAAAGGAAAACAACCACAATCCTTCAGTAAAGTTTCAGAATTGCAAACAGGTATGTCACTCATCAGCTGACAGAGCAAGTTTCTCTAATCACAGGTGATCAATATCTGCTACATTCTCACCATAGATACATTTTGCAGTAAGAATTCTTTTATTTAATTGATAATAGATTGAATATGTATAGTAATAAATAAATAAATAATACATCTATTTAAGTGATTTGCTCTTGAAAATTGAGAAAGTTTGCTTTGCAATACTTTATTTATTTTTGGAAACAAACCTTAAGACATCATGTTGGAACTGGTTGAGACCAAGGCTGCAAAATTGTAAATCCATTTTTAGCTAATCAGCAATCTGGTTTTATTTTTTTAAATCTGGGGAAAAACATTGTTGCCAATTTATTTCCCTTTTAAAGCAGCAGAAAGTTTTATGAAGGCCAGTCTTTGTCAAGATGAAATAAAGGGCACAGGTGTATCACAGAGAGACAGACATGGTGGTGGGATCTCATCCTCATACGAAGTTTACACCAAAAGACTAATTCAAAAGGTCACTGACAGGGACATAAACTTAGGTTGTTATGATCACGTAACAGTCAAAATCCCAGTGAACAAAAACAAATCCTCTTCCCATTCTTCTCTTTCAGTTGCTTATTTCAGTTTTCAGTCAATTCTGATTTCTGAATCATATTCTTTTGCTACAAGCTTACACTTCAGAGGCATCCAGGAGTTGTGGCGTCAGTCACCTGGAAAGGTCAGCTCCAGACACCAGAGTCAAGGTCACACCAACCATAATGACTGAGGTGGCTTGAATTTGGCAGAACTCAGGAGCTATTTAAACTTTAATTAACCTCAGGGTCATCTATTCTAGACACCCATTGGCATCTCTGATGATTTACTATGTAGCATCAAAATATTTAGGTTAAGGCTGGATAGGGGCAGAGGAAAGTGAATCTTAGAATCAGAAAGCTGGAAATAGCATTCCTCATCTTACAAAGAAGTTTAGACACCACATTTTAGCAGTTGGCAGCATTTTCTCAGAGGAAAAAGTACATTTTCTTGAGGAAAAAGTAAAGTAAGAAAGAACTTTTTGTTTTCCCTCAAAGCCCGAATTACCTGTAGAGAGACAAGATTCAAAGGAGGACTCAGTAAAAATGGTGTTATGCTGTGCCCCAAAAAGAGAGAAGCAGAGGCTGCCATATAATGGGGAAGCAGGAAAGTCACCGTCATACATTCTTTCAAAATGTCCTTCAAAGATCTTATGGACGGACGGATGGATAGACCTTTCTGTATATCCCTAGCCAGATTCAGATCTGTGCTTTTTACACTATATAGGTGCACCTTAACTCAGAAGAACTATTTGAGGTTATTTGCTTTGAACAAAAAGTGAACCCTAGATAGCAAATTAGTCATTTTGCTGTATTTACTGGCTCACTGGCAGTGTGCAAACCATAAAGTGTGACTTGAGAAAACGTCTCCATCCCAAAGTGAATGTGCTGCGATAATTACAGCTCCAGTTTTCCACCAGCCATAAGCTTTTTTTAGATTAATTGGTTCAGTGCAGTAAAGATTGCTGACTGTGACCTTTAACAAGGGTGCAGAGACGCTTGAATGCCTTGAGCAGTATGCGACTTGCTCATCACTCAGAGCATTGTAATAGCAGAAATCTTCCTGCTGTCACTCTTCGCAGACAGTTCTTCCACATCTATGTGGGAGAATGTTCTCATCAGCAAAGGAGAAATCCAACCATCCCATCTGTTTATCTCAATTAGTCGATCAGCAATATCTTGTCTTCTCAGCACACTCCTCTCTCCCCTTCAGTGTGCTTCGGGGAAGGTCGTCCCGTCCCGTGACATGAAGGAAGCTGTGAATAATACTAACATTCAACAAGACTGTGGCTTACATGATTGTGGTCTAGATGAGGTTCTGATAAACTCTCGATGAAATGCCCTATTGAAGTGTCAAGTTGTTGTGGTATGTCCACATTATTTCTGTTCTAGGACGTCTGTATTAAAACCTGCAGTGAGTGTCTGACATTCTTGAGTCTTTCCTTTAGAGTGCTGCTGAATTAATTTCAAGTACAGTCATTGTTGTATGGTAGGAAAGCACATCTCTTCAATCAATATAAAGATTGAACTGTTTTACTCAGCAGTCTGTCTTTTGCATTTGGGCAGAAAAATGTGGACATGCTCCTCCTAAACAATACCTACGCATGCCATGCTGGGGTGCTGACAGATGGACATTCTGTATTTACCAACTCCCCCCTGTGGTTTCTTTGCTGTTGGATGTGACATTCTTCAGATGTCTGTTTTATGAATGTCAAAGACCACATGGCTATTTTGCAAAGACTGGAATTGTTAAAGCAAAATCTTGGCCTGAATCCCTATTTTAGTTTTTATTTCCTGTTACTGAGGCCAGAGCAGGTCTTTCCAAAAATGAACATTCCCTGTCAGTGTGACACCTTTTAATTCCAATAATGAATAAATCTGGTCATTTGCTCTGTTCTATACTTAATGTTTTCACCTGATCTAGTTTCTCAGCAGCACTGCCACAACAGGAGTAGTATAGGATCTTACTTGATTTATCAAACTAATGAGTTAGTTTTATTGTAAGTGATTAAATGTGTTTTACTTTTTAAAGCACAGGAACTGAAAAGAAATGCATTGTTACAATCTGAAAATAACTAGAAAGATAAGTTCATTAACTTGCCTACACTTGTGCATCATAAAAACCTTGTTAAAAATTACTCCCTAGTCTGCTGTATTAGCTTCTTTATGAGGCAATTTCTCCATACAGTAATAAGATTTTTCTTTTACTCTCCAGTGCATATTAAACCCACTAATCTTCTTTTATAAACTATAGTTTCAGCCACTTTCTCAATTTACTCACTTTAAAGATATTCTCCTATTAATATTAAAGGTAGCAAGCGCAGATACGAACTTTGCAAAACAGTCTTGCAGATTTATAACACAATCATATAACTGCATTGTAATGGCACAAAAGGGACAAAGCAGTAACTGTCAAGTATGTCTCATGACAAACCAAACAATGTTTGTCCCCACAGAATTATTTTCCCATCACATTTATTATGCAAATGAACCATGGGCGTGTTTTCCTTTTTCTAAGCATAAATACAAAGTCTGAACATTCAGTTCTCTGAGGTCTACAAATTTGCATGGATGAAGGGGATTAAAGACCTGTTCCATCAGGGTGTTACTGCAGTTTTACACCACTATCCACGCTACTGATTTCAAATGAATGCAGTCAGAGTAGTGCCAGAGAAGAACAGGTTCTAGGTCACCAATTCTGTTTCAATAAAGCAGTGGCAAAATTTCTTTTGAGCCACAGTGAAGTTGTACAATTGGTTGAGCATGGGCTTGAGCAGGCAAAATACAAATGGGCTATAAATTAACCTTTGCTTTTTCTCAGCAATAAAATAAGACAAGCCTTAAAATTAAAAAAAAAAAAAAATCTCTGCAGAGACTGTTGGTAATTTTTTATTGTCCTGATTATTATTAGCATTTTTATTACCATCTGAAGTGTGCCCATCCCTTGTTATGGCTCAGGAAGCCCTGGGGTCAGAAGCTGTACAATCATTGAACAACAAGTCAATTCACAGAATACTTAAGAATCATATTTAAATTCAATATTGTATTATGCAACATGCAAGAGCCAGTTTATCCATGACTCTTTTTCATCTTTTCAGCATCATCTAGTCTATTTTGGTGTTTTAACAGAGGCTCCTGAGACACTAGTATCATTCCAATTACCATCAGAATCATTTCAAGATAGGGGGTTAGGTAGAGTGTGGGATATGGTGGGCAGGTGGCTGCACATTTGACACTGTAGGATAACCTGCAAGCACAGGTTTTTAATACTGGCATCATTCTAGTCATTCCAAGACACCTAACAATTAAACCATATGCAATTATACTTATAAAAAGATGTGACTATGATGATGTTCTCTCAGACAAGACTGAGAAACGTGTTTCCTTCATTACGGCTGCGCCATTCGCAATTCCTCTCAGCACCAGGGAACTCAACAACTCAGTCTCCTTCAGAATATTTGGCCCATTTTTGCAACAAAGCACCATCTCGTTAGTTGTAGGGCTTACTCGCCATCCAATGAGCCAGTATTTGTGAAACAAAGTGGGAGGGAAATCTGTAGCCCTCTCTTTTTCTCAGCAGATTGGTGCTGTCAGCATTTCATGCATTTACAAATAGATATGGAGGCTCTTGTTGACCCTCTGTGAAGAAGCTGGTGGGAATCCAAGGGGTTTTGTTCTACCATTACCAGGAAGAAGATAGAGGTATTGTTTGTCTAACACAAACACAAATTTTGGTCGCCATAATTTCTGTGAGAAGAAGACCAATTCTTTTGGTCTTTTTTCTAACCAGATTTATACTTCTTCATAGTATCACACTGCTGCTGTAAATCTGAAGTCAAGATATCACAGAAATGCAGACCCCTAACAGGTACCAATTATGTTTTTAATTCATTAACATCAATGTACCACCAAAGTCAGTGTAATCACTGCCATGAATCAGAGATGACTGAAAAGTTAAGGCGTAATAGGACAAGAGTAAGAATAAAGCTATGTCAGTGTAATGTTTGTATAACATCTCTAGTATTTTGGAAGGGAAGAGCGGCTCTGTGAAGTTCTACCCTTTCCCAAAACACTTCCATGGATAATCTTACATATTGAAAAAGTCACTGGACTAATCCATAACATATTTGCTCAAAGTTCTCTTCTGGCAAAATTCACACAAATTACATCATCATAACAGAGCTGCTCTGTAAACAGAAGAGTATTTACAATTTTAGTGGGCAATATTATAAGTCTACTGATCAGTACTGGAGGGGGTTTTTTTGTTGCAAAATTTTATTTCTACCCTTTAGATTTTAAACATTCACCCTAGTAATTTGTTCATGCATTCAGTGTTGACTTGTTAAAGAAAAACACACATGCAACTAGACTGGTGCAATTTGATACCTTACAGCTGAAAAATCGAAAAAAGTGACTTGTTGAAAACCATTGTTTAAAGACGTTCCCAGAAAAGGGGGGCAGGGAGAGAACTAATGCAAGCTTATGAAATGAACACTCAAGCGTTTGCAAAAACCCAGAGCACATGTATTCATTATTTGCTATTTTATGAAAAAAATATTGCCTACATTTAATTTCCAGTAATGTGTCATTTTTGATTACACACAACCAGGCATCAGGACATCCCTTGTTTCCGTGAATTGCACTTTAACAGGGGAGATATAAGTTCTGGAAAACTTATGAATGTTTTTCATAACACTTGTTGCCTCCACACTCCAGTAAAAATTTACAAATTCCAAAGTGCATTTGGTTTCAAAATTCATTTGATATCTTCTTATTATTCATATGTTTTAATATTGATAAAACAGTGTTATTTACCCAGAACCAGGGAGTGCATCTGGTCAAAAAAAGTTTGACTTGGTTTTTTTCTAACATTTTTCAGAATATCATTTTGCAATACTTCTTGAGCGAAAAAAGAAGCATTATCCCTTAGCAATGGCTTTAACACTTTGCAAATGCCTAGAAGAGAATAACAGTCAATTAAAATTTTCTCTTTCGGGAGACTAAATAAATTATGTTTTGGAAATCTATGAAGACATAGTAAGAAGGAATTCAATGAATTTCAGTCTCTAAAACTCAATGTATTTGCAAAGAGTTCTCTTAACTAATCTTTCATTTAGTCAGCAAAGTTGTTATTTTATGATAGGATCAGGGATAGAAGCACACAGTGATATGCACAAGAAATGTTTCATTTTCACATGGATCTGGTCAAGACTGGCAACAACATTCCTCAAGGAAAATTTCTCCAAAGTACCAATTTCCCAGTCCTAAGGTGAAATATGAATCTTAATTCTTTCTTTGGGGAAAAAAATAGCCTTGAATTAGTACTAAATCTAAAACTTGGTGCAGTTTCTTACAGAAGCACTGTTAAAAAAAAAAGAAAAAGACTCATGCTGCTTCAGAGAGCTTTCACTTGCACCTTTTCCATTCCACACAAAGAGCTGAAGCAGTTCTGATGTAAGTAACATACAGCTAATTTGCTATATTTATGTCACATTGATATGATACTGACAGTATTCACACAATGGAGCCATTATCTGTTAAGACATATGTCTTCCTGGTGTCTGGGTATGTGCAAGGGTCAGAGGGGAACCTGGGCTTTTACAGGCAGTTTGAGAAATTCAGCGTCACAGAAAAATGGAGAGGTGTAATAGGCAGAATTATCTCTGCCCACTCAGAGGTCATGAGCATGATTTTCAGACATTTAGCCTCATTTACACACAAAGATATTGAATGTGCAAGTGCTCAGTTTTATTTCCGTGCATGGGAGAATCTTAATGTTTCCTGATTCAGGGAAGACTGAAAGAGCTTTGCTTTGGCCCCTTCCACTGAAATGGGCATAAATCATGGTTCAAACTGTATTTGCACCAGTGCCATGGATCCAAAGCAACAGCCAGGTACAAGACAGAGACCAGGAGTTCAGGCACAGGGATGCACATACCACACAGGGGCCACAGAAACAGCGCGCCTGAATGGCAACCCTTGTCAAGAAGAGAGGTATGGCACAGCAGAGTTTCAATTGCTGTCCTTCCCACCCTCATATCCACATTCAAAGCTGCACTTCTGAGCTGAGATGCAAAGTAGTCTACCAGAGTAACGCCATGTCTCAGTGACCTGTAAGAAGTTAGCTGAGTTACATTAATGGGTGATGAGCCTTCTTGACCTACAGCACAGATGTTACTTTCTTTCACACATTTTATGTCCTATTTGGACATCTTTTTAAAGGACCAAACAGTTCCCAACAGAATATTTGTCCCAAACCTTTTAAGGTTCATTCCCATTTATTTTCTTTTATATTTTTTTCACCCTTAAAGGTCACTTCACAAAAGAGATCAAAAGGAACCTTTTCCATTCCTCCTCTGCAGGTGGTCAGAAGCAGATTAACTACTAACAGAGACTTCAATATATAAATCTGAATTACTTGTTTTACACAGCAAGCAATGGTACTGTCATATGTTGTGTTTGCATGCATTAAACTGCCTTCCCTAATTTCCTTCCTGAAATACCTCCTCACTATTTTTTCCTCAAAATAATTGCTTGGAAGGAATCTTCTTGTTTGAGATTTATAAAAAGGTACCTTGAAGCTGAATAAGTAACTCAGTTTACCAAAAAAACAGAATCTGTGCTAATAGGATCCTGTAAGAACAAAATATGCATCCAGAGTTGGCTGCCTTTGTCCCAGACTGGAGTTAGTCCCTGTAATCTTGTTTCTCCAGAACTCTTCCTAAGTCAAAACAGAGTCTGAAGTTGTAATTAGACAGATTCAAATGTGCTTTCCATGAGTTCTTGAAGCAAGACTGTTCAAAACAAACAAAACCTTATTCATCTGTCAAAAAAAATGTGGCCCTCAAACAAAAAGTGCTGCATTTACAGTTAGGGGGGAATTCAGAACATTTCATTAATACATCTTTTTACTCTGTTATTCCAAAAAAAATTTTAAAGAACCATTTTTTCTAATTGGGCCACAGATTAAATAACATTAGCAGTTCCTGGCAAGGCTGAATACCATTGACTACTGTGTCCTTCAGCAGGTAAAATTGTGAATCTTCTTAGTTGTATTGCCCTATTTCTTTTAAGGTAGAGACTGGGGAAATAGTGAGGGCTCCTCTTGGAATAAAAAAAAAAAATAAAAAAAAAAAAAGAGAAGAATGTCTGAGAAGGCTTCTGTGAAGAAATCAGCTGCTTATATATCCATTTTGCTTCAAAGCTGTAAAAATAGGATGTTCGCTTCCTGACCCAGGTATGTAGGGCAGAGAATAGAAATGGGAGACTTTTTCACACTAAAAAGAACAGTTAAGAAACAGATTGGCAGTCTCAGAAGGCAAAGTGATTATCAAAACTTGGAGATAACTTTCCAAGTTGTTACACACCTAAAGAGGGTCTATCAAAGGATCTGCTCCTGCCCTAAACATCTGAAATTGAACTTTCCCATTGCACTACTCTGGTACTGTGAGTGTGCCTTCAATACTTCAATCAGAGCACATATTATCTCCAGCCTTCTGAGTATTTAGGTAGTCTTTATTGAAGACAATTTCTCCCTTTCCACCACTGCAGTTTCAATTAAGAGGGCATCCGCCCATTGCAGGCCCTAGCAGTGAGCCCCCTGACTTATTGGGCAGATTTGATGCCATCTTTTCATTTTAAAACCAAAAACCAATTCATTTTTCTATCATGTAGTAACTGTAAGCCATGCAAGACCTTTCCTTGTAGAGCCAGCACGTAACACTCCAAGGGACACGTGGGCCAGGGACACAATCACTTCTGTTCATCGAGGATGAGCTTCAGTGTCACAGCGTGGCCAAACATGACTTCAGCCTGCACAAAAGAAAAAGAAAAGGTTCTCTGAGCAACTATTATATAAAATGTGACTTAATGAACTATTCTATGCTAGATTCACTTTTAAAGGAAGGGCAAGGGGGCATGAAAAGGTGAAGAATAATTGGCTGCTCCTTCACTTCTTGCCACAAAATAGTACCTGTGTAAGATTCACAGGTCAGGGCTCAGGAGAAAGCAGTCTCCACAATCCCCCACCAGGAATCTGGGCAAAGAGTGAGGTTACATTATGGTTACGCCAAGGCAATATATAGGTAGTGCAGTCAGTACAGGAGGGACAAGCTGTTGGGCCACAAAGAAGAAACTGGGAAGTCCAGGACTGGCATTCAGAAAGGCAAAAGGCCCCAGTTATTCTTAGCACCACAGTCCAAACCAACCAAAGTTCCCCAGAGTTAGGGAAGGTTAGATTTTGCTTTCCAGTTGGGCACTAAAGTCCAGCTTCTACCTGAGGTCTAGAGACAGAGTTAGGACGAATAGCGTAATGAATGAGGAACAACACAGCTGGATAAAAATGGAAGACCTGGTTTTCCTTACATAAATGGCATTTTGGTTTGCCACGTTGTAAGTGGTGTTCCAAACCAAGCTGTGTGTGACATGAGGCTGAACTGCAGTGGGCTGGAGCTTCCTGATGCGTTGCCTCCCGCTTGCAGCGCCCCTTACTCACTGCCTTACACAGCCCTTCGCTTTCTACTGTGTGTTGAATCTGACTTTCTCACTTCTCTTGTAGTGCAGTTGAATATGATCTGTTGAAATTAATGGGAATACCTCCTCTCTGTTATATTTTCTCTGGTATTTTAGTCCAAAGCATGATTCCCTAGCACAACTACAGGTGTACATCTCACCCCACTGTGACATAACAGTCTGAGAAAGTGTCTGAGTGGTTTTGACTTTCAGGGAAAGTAGGTCACTAGGAAATCTGGCAGTGTTTGGTACAAGCTGCAGAGTGTATTATCTGTGTTGTAAGGTACTCAGACACCTTCAGAAGACAGTGACAAACTGGTACTTTGTCCTGATATTATAATAGAGCTTGGGCCAATCTAAAAAGTCCATCAAGGCAACACTTTCAGTAGCAGGGATGCTTCTTCATGGAAATAGTGCAGTCAGGCAGCAATGCCCACAGAAACACTCAGTGCTGGCTATGGTAGACAAAGATCATGGTTAAGCAAGGTCCTAAAGCAGTCTCTGCCAGTGAGGGTGCTGAGGAGTCTTGACTGTGTGTTAATTTTTTCTTATTGTTGTCACAGGTACTTTGTGGAAGATCACACCAATTAAATACATTTCCTTCTGTACCTGCACTGTACCTGAGACATTCATCACCTGGTACTGAATTCCAGAGCCACAGAATTTTGATAGAAAATACCTGACCTTATCAAAGTGGCAATAGGACTGAATTTTCAGCATTTTCTAGACTTATATGTATTAAATGACATTACTAAGATATCTGGTGCTTCTACTGTAAATAATATTTGGATTAAGCCAACGTTAATAGCTGCTAAAAATACCTCACTGAGGCATTGGGAAGTGAGACAAATCCTCCTATTGCAGAATGGACAATATTCTTATCCAATTCAGCAGAAGAGGAAGAGATATTCTCTCATAGTGGAAAGGAACTATTTTTAGGGAGCATGGGGCCGCTTATGAAGAGATAAAGCACAGGTATAAGTGTAAGAGGTTTAAGCTTATTAACAGAATGCATTTAAGATGACAAACATGAAATTAATGCTTTTTTACTTTATTGCTTGAAGACTAATGCAAACACATGGAATATCATATATAAGTTAGATGTGTTCCTGCAAAAAATGCACACATGCATTCCTGTAAACCTGTGCACATTAGGACACACAGAAGGTTGCTATAACAGAAATGGTACAGTTTCATCTGTACCTTATACTGGAAGTAAAATACGGTAACATTCCATTACAGTCATTCATTCCATAGAGGGGATCCCGAGGTGTGGTCCTCCAGCAGCCAAACTACCAACTCTCAGAGAAAGAAGGTCTGGGGTGCTGAGACAATGACTAGATAATCAATGCCTACTCAATTACGCATCTCCCCATTTAAAAAACAATTTAAGAAATCATTGTCTGTTTCTGACAAGGTACCTCAAAGGAATGTCTTGTGTGCTGGTTTAAAAGTAATGAATAATAATAAAGCAGGAGAATAAATAAATATAATATAAAATAATAAATATAATATAAAATCTTATAAAATAAGAATAAAGCAGGAGAAATGAATCCAACTCAAAAGAGTTTAGAAGTCAGAACTACAATTTAATAAAAAGATTACAATAGATACACTGATACAAAGGAAAATTGGTTTCAGCCCTCAAAACCCAGTTGTACAACCCAGCCCCCTGGGGCACAAACAGTATGGTGCTCACCAGCCCCTGTGCTGAGCACCACGTGGTCCCCCTGAGTCCAAAGCAAAAAAAGAAAAGGAAAACCTGTTTTCCTTCCAGAAGGTTGGTGGTCGCAGTCTGGTTGAGAGTGGTAGTTGCAGTCCTGTTGAGGTGCCAGACCTCCTCTCAGTCTGACAAGGGAGTGAGTGCCCCAAGTCCCCAAACCCCAAGCTTATATATGCTTGGGTTCAGACAGGAACACCCAGTACCTCTCCCAGGGTGAGGGGTTTCACAATGGGCAATTTACTCAGTGAGTCACAGGATGTCTTGGTCTACTTGATGGCCCATTATCAGACATGACCCCTCAGGTGGAGTGTGAAGGTGTTAATGATTCCCAGAGGGGAGTTATCACACCTGAATCATTGGTGTGAAGACAGGGAACCCTCTTATCTCTGTTTTCTCATACACCCATTTCATAGCCTGAGGTGTCAGGTATGTCCTGGGCAGCTGCTGCAAACAATGCATCATTAACAGTTCATGATAAATGGCAGAGAGGGTATGGAATACGCAATTCCAGTTACATTCACACAGTGATAAGCTGGTCCCAGCCACTATAATTAGGACATCTTGCAAAACTGATTTCTCCATGTTTTAAATGGTTGATTCACCAAGGACTTGAACCAATCTATAGGGAGCACATGTCAACTAAAAGGTGCTACAGTGGGACTAGATCCAGAGCTGAATCTTGCAAACTTTGCATTTAGTTGCACTAAACAGAATAACCTAATCTGTGGTAGCAGTTATATTCATATCTGTGCCAAAGCATTGCTGACTTTGAAAATTCAAAAATCACTGTCATTCCCAATAGACATTGAGACTTTAGAGAAAGATTATTTGTAAATTTAAATTAAAGTTTTTCTCCTTTGCTTTTGTTTTGTTTTGTTTCTCTTTTCAAGCTGGGCCTTTGGGATACATGCTTTCAAGACTTTTCAATCAAGAACTGAAATTTAATTTGTGTTTTTCTTAATGGAAACTAAGATAAATAATCACATGGTGTCAGTAACTGGGGTTTTAAGGAAAACGAAAAATATTCTTAGACATGCAATAATGTCAACATGAATAGTGTTTTTCAAAGTCCATCTCCAATCCAGAAAATATAATGATAAATTTGTTTGAGATAGAAGTCACTTTACAAAGGGTGTTCCATACAGAAAATGACCCCATACTTGTTGGCAATTGTTATTTGTTCCATAGTCTTTTCTAATTAGTAGAATTCCTTCAATTAGTAGCAGGAATTGGTTTGCACACATCCTCCAAATTGCTGTAATCAAGCTTCAAACTAGAAGCCTGAAAAATTGAGGGTAGCAAAGTGGTAATAGAGTGATTGCTGGTGACTGGCTCTACATGCAGCAATAGCCAGATGTGAATGTCACAAATCTAGATAGACCTTTTGTATTCCCCAGCCACTTGTATATGTTGTGTTGTATTTCTCCACTCTTTCATATGTTGCTAAAAGACAGTATTAGGTCTACAGCATGACAGACAATATGGATTAGAATCAGCCTTCTTTTCCAGGTAGCAATTCCCAAAGGAGATCCTCAATTCCTTTAAGGAACAGTAGTAGACATAAGTGCTACTAATGACTCACTTTCCTTAGCCCATTTCCAGGATTTCTAATGAAGTACCACACTCAGTGCTCAAACACGTAGTTAGAGCAGGGCTGGGAACTTGGTTCCTTTTCATTCAAAACTCCCTTTGATAATAATTGAACTGTTAACTAATTAGTATAAACTCTGTCTGCACGGAAAAGAATGATCAAAATTATCAAAATGTCAAACAAAAAATCTCAAAAGCAAGTACAAACAAAGGCAAAAATATTTTTTTTCCTTAGGAAAGAGCAAATTCTCAAACCATGGAGAAAACCACTTGACAGGTCTTTTCCATCTCGTCAATTCAAATTGGATGCATTGCAGCTTTTTTTTTGAACAGTCCAGAAATATAAGATGTTACACTTGTTAGACCATTACATCAATTGGTATTAATATTCTCTCACAGCCATGTCTCTTTTATTCAGTCAGTTCATGAATGACAGCCAGATAGTAGTTTTGTAGTAGTTTACATCAAACAGTTCAGAATAACTTTCCCCACTGTTTGGTCATCCTGCCTTTCAGTCCAGGAACTGACAACCATCAGCACAGCCAGGCTGTCAAGAAGAGCTCAGCTACCATTTAGGGCAAAATGAGCTTTGCAAAAAAGGCTCAGGAGTCATCAAGCCCAATAAAAAATTGCAGTGAGTTCCAGCCAGACCTCAGCAGTGTCAGCCATTGCACAAAGAGAAATATATGCAAAAGTAGAAATAAGACTGAGGTTTTGTGTAAAAAAGAAAGTATTCAGAGGCATTCCTGCTTGGATGGCTAAGATTTTGTGAATGACAGGAGTATCAGATGGAAAATAAAATAGGGTTAACTACTGCTATCCAACAAGCCCAGTAATGAACCCTGAAATTCATAATTGTTTGTCTTTGTGAGTGTTTGTCCAGTCCACAGCACACCTGGGAACAGCCATGAACCATGGCAAACTAAATTCAGCATGGAAATTGTACTAAAACAAGGTTTTATTATTTGACTTTGTTCTCCCTTTGTTCGTACACCAAGTCAAGAGAAACTGAGTAAGCAGGGAGCACCAAAACAGCAAAGAAAAAATTCAAAATATTTCAAAAATAAATGGACTGTAAATCTTCAGCTGGTTTGAATTGACTCAGCTGCACTGATCCAATTGTTCAGTATTAAACATAATGATGTTTCCACAGATAACATAGCAGGTGAGACTGTGCCTGTGTTCTTCAAAAAGGACACTTTCCAAATTTAATTTTTGATTTTGAGCACTTAGACAGCTCCTGTTCTCCATCCAGGGAGCTTGCTGGGCTGACGAACGAAAACTGCCTGCGTGAGGCTGACTGCCCTCAGTCCCACAAAGCCATCTATGTTCTCAGTTGCTCTAACTCCACTGAAGTGGATGGAGTTAGAGCAATTTAGCAGCAGCTAATGAAACATGTTCACGTATCAGAGCCCACAAAAATGTTCGTGCTGTATCTATGCTGATAAACTGTGGGCTACTTGATAATACTGACTGCCTGCGAACAGTAATCACTCAGGCACCATAAGGAGGTGCGTCCTTAGAGATTTGCAACAGATTTTGCTCTTCGGTGTTGAAATGCCATGAGCCTAAAAGGAGAAAAAGAACAGTAGGACTAAAGTGTGTTGGACATGCCAATAAATTAATGATAAATTATTAAAGCATGATTGGAAATATTGCCATTTTTCACAGCTGTCAGTTTAAGTATAAAAGCATCAGCACATTAAACTAGTTACTGCTTTTCCATAATTGAGACTTTAGCTTCTAGCTGTGCCCTGCAGCTTTTCATTAATCACTGGGACTGAAGTTCAAGCACAATGACAGCTTAGAAGGCATTAAATGGGCAAAGTATTTTCCAGGTACAGCTAGTAAAGGCCTTTTAGTCCTATAATCCTCAGCTAATTGTTTTTCAAAGTCCCTAAATAAAATCTGCTCATGGCGTCTCCTAGTGACAGAATTAGCAGCAGACTGGTTCTTTTTATCTTCGCACTCTTTCTCTCACTGAAATCTATGGAGTGTCTATAAGTTAGCTGTATATAACAGGTGCAAATGGTTTGCGATCTGTAAAACTGTAACTGATACGTGACCAAGGACACATTGATTAGATTGCCTGGGAAACAGCACTTCCCGAATACTTGCTCTATCGTACCATTTAATTTGTCATAAAAGAAGCAAGATGGCATGGAAGACTTCTGCACGCCGCTAGTTTCCCGTTAAACATGGGAGAAGGAAACATGCAGATTTTAAAGTTCAGTGGAATTTGCATACTCAGTGCCCTGGGATAAACAGACATTTCTTCTGCTGTAGCAGAGGTTGTAGGTTCCCCTCTTGGGTTCCTAGTATTCCCCCCCTCTGCAAAGATTTGTGCATCAGGACTTAATAGATGTGCCAAAACATTCTTCCTTTTGTATAACAAATTATCAACTGTGCCGAGATTCATTAATTATGTCATCTAATTGGATTGAGGCAGGTGCAAAATACCTCAGATGAAGTGGTCACTGGCAAGAAGGCCTAAGCACAAGTTTTTCTATTAGAAAGCAGCATGTCTCCAGACTCCTGGAATTACTTTGTACTTATTGATTAATGGCCATAATTTATTACAGTGCAGAAGATCTTGCATTGAGTTAAATGTGTGATTAATCAATTTTCCATCAAATTATGAACAGCAGAACAGTTGCAAGAAAGAAAATACCAAATGAATTTTTCCCATGGTATATGAATAGAAGGTATGAAGACTTCTGCTTGAGGAGAGCTAATAACTGTCTAGCACTTGGTTAATATTTCCTGCCACACTGATGAATGCCATCCACATAAATAGGCCACAGGTAGCAGTGATTGAAAGACCACCAAATAGGTTTTATAGCTGCCTCTCTTATATAATGAAATATTCTTTAAGCCCATCTCAAAACAATTTATTAATGCAAAATGCATTTCTGCCTTCAGCCTGAAATAGATCATTGTTAAGTCAACAATATTATATTAAACCGATAACTGATATTGCAGAAGAAAAAATCCCTAGGCAATGTAGAGATGAATTTGAGATTTTTGTGTACAGAAGCTCATTTTTATTTCCATCAGAAACAGACATGTGACTAATTGATGTCACTTCTAATCAGCTAGTAATGCACACTACAAGTATAGCATGAGAACATTTGGGGCCCAATTGGAGGGGGGAAAAAAATCCCATGGTATTTCTATGACTTTTATTGAGTAAAGTGACAAGCTTCCTTTCCCTGGTGGAGCAGCATATGCTGTAGAGTTTTATATTACCCTACACCTTCCATAGGCTGTTTTGCTTTGCTATACACTGACAGGATGTACCTCCACTATAGGAGAGTGACATAAAATACAAGTTGCCAGCACTTGCTAGGGGGAAAAAATTAAATGACCTTTTTTAAAATATGAAAAGCAATATGGACCATTTGTAAAATGAAAGTACAAAGAATTTTTCTTAAATGTCTCTGTGATGGATCAAAATTTTATTTTTAAATCACAGTGCCAAATTAATCAGAGTGATTTAAGTTACAGAAGGTGCCTGACAGCCATGCAGTTCATTTTCTAAAGCATATAGGAGTAATTTCTGCTTTCTTTGTTGCCTTTCCCAAGTAACTCCCCAATATCCAGGGTTTAGATTAGTGTCAGGCTCATACCTCTTGCTGCAGGCTACAGGAGATGGGCGCTTGTGACTTGTTACTATTTCACATACAAAAATTTCCTTTTCGCTGCAACTGATTTCCCAACTAGGACAGGGACCTTTCTTCTCTGCTTGCTGCCTCTGCTGGCACTGCTTCTGAGGTAAGGACTTCTGTTTTTAAAATCATGACCTCCAAAATGTCCTACCAAATCCTGTAGATGGTGCAAGGAGGCCATTCAAAATTGTGCTTATTATTTTGGATGGCCAAATGTCACAGGGCCAACTGTTCAGAAAGCAAGTGGAGAACAACTTGAAATTGTGTTATTTTAAAATATCTCCAGTCTAAGCTGTCTGTAACATCTAAAAGTGACTATTTTTGGTGACTTTTCTGGGCTTTATTGGAAATGAATTGAAAGTAATCATGCTTGGCAAACAGATGGCTATATCTCAACATCCCACCGAAATCAATGTTCTTTGCTTCTGTTTGTATCATCACGGAATGATAACTTCAATGGATCCAAGCTAGATTTGTTGCCAGAAGGAAAGGTTAGAAATTTAAATCTGAGAAAAAATATTATAAGACATGTCTTCTATTTTACAAATAAATTCTAATGCAGTATTTAATCAACAAATCATTAACTGCTGCATTAGGAATGTCGGATCTCACTTCATCTACATGCTGGAGCATTGCTTGTGGATGTGGGAGATCTCATTTAGAGCTTCAGCCACACTTCAGAAAACTGAACCTTGTCAAGGAAGTTCCTTTCCCATTCATGTTCTCTTTAATCATGGGAAGCGTGGGACTGCATTTTTTGTGATATCCATTAAATGAGTGTTTGCATTCCCTGTAAGGTTAATGTAATGAACTTATCTCCCCTCTCCAAGGAGAAGTGCCACGCAGAAGGGGATGGACGCTGAATAGTGATACAAACTCTGTGATGCATCATGTGTGTGATCATCAAGAAACATATTGAACATTTTACAAAAGGTGAAGAGTGAAGGTCACTGCTACCCTGGGAAAGTTCAAAATTGCACTGCTGTCTAGATGAGTGAAAAATTGCTGAAGTATACAGAGGGCAGTGTATAAGGAGCCCAACTGTTTCACTCTGAAAAGATGTTTACAGTCACAAAGTATACAAACACATCTCTTCTAGGTGAGATGCTTGCACATGTGTGGCCACACACACTCCGAGAAGCAAAAGCTGAAGTCCAGTAACAGAATATTTCTTTTAAATACTCTCAATACTCCCTTAGTCTCCCAATCCCCATTGTTTCAGATTGAGCTCTGGGGGCAGGATTTTCATACGCATCCAGCAAGGTTAGAAGAAACTGTCCTCATGTGCCATCTATGGCCTTCTGCTAGGACTGGGGACCACAGGCATCCTCCATGGCCCATCTGGGAGCCCAAACTGAGGACTTCATTGCAGAGCCAGCAGCTCCTTGTTAGCCCTTTGTCCTCTCCTCTCCTGTGCAAGAGGGGGCCAGGGTGCAGCCTGGCCATGTTCCCAACCCCGTGGCAACCACTGTAACCCAAGGGGTGCTCCAGCAATATTTTGATCAGTTATGTCTTCTACTGTTTGCATTTAATACTCTTGCACACTCCAGCATGTATATTTTTTCTGATTCTTTTTTAAATATTAATTTTTTTTACTAATTAGAAGTCTGTTGCAAGTAAGTGAAGTCCCATAAGTGAACTCCCTGTGGGAAAAGTCTTCTCAAGATAATAGTTGCCTACTGAAGCTTCTAAAATTTGAAGATATGGGCAGTCTAAATGCTACAATGTATACCTAAAGAAAAAAAATTAAAAGTGCTATTACCTCTCTAATAAAAGTAACAGTGCGGTATTAGTACTACAGTAAGTTGGTTTGGATCCATTATTAATGACACTGAACAGAAAGTCCATTTTGTCAGCTGCAGGCATTAGTTTGTAGCATGTTCTGAACACATGTATTTGCCTTTGGTTACTCAAAGGAACAAACAGATGTTTCTCTTGGAGATATTAACTCTAAATATATTTATTTTGTTGCTTTCTTCTTATGATCTTTTATAGTTCTTCTCAAAATCTTTGTTTAAAGGTCATTTAGATGCTGAGGCTACAAATGCAAGAGGGTGTTGAAGGCAGGACTGATGTTTAAATGTGCCTCGTGGCTTTCACTGGCCACTTGGGAAGAGCTGTGGGAGATGCTTCCAGATGGAGAAGGCAAGAGATCCACGGGGTCATGGAAAAGACTACGGGTAGTGGAACAATGGGGAATAATGCAGGAGAGGGCAAAGAAAAAAATACAGGTCTAAACTGGGAATGCCCTTAGGAAAGGACAGGCAGCAAAATCTGGTTTTGGGGATTGAACGTGAGAGAGCATGAGGTAGGTTTGTATTTGGGTGACTGAAGCAATGTCAAGAGATGGCTGGGAGTCAGATTACTTCAGCCACATGAGCCTATGGGCTTCTTTTGGAGCAACGGAGCTGCAGAAATTGGCACAATGGATACATGGCCAGATGGGGGAAGCAAACTCTTCTACATCAGGAAGAAAAAAACCCCCACAACTATATTCATCAGGCAGAATGACTCCACCTAAATTTCTTGAAATTAAAACTTCAAATAAATATTCAAAGTCAAACAAAAAGCAATCTGCATGTGGTATCTCAACAGAATTATAACAGCACATCCATAGGACTATCTTAGCTCATGTAAACTGAGAGGCTCCTAAATAAAGTCAGTATGTCACCTGGAGTACATGAAACTAACGGACGGATATCATCACCCATGTTAAAAGCAGAATTAATTAAGTCTCTTAAAAGCCTTCTGCTTCAAAGAGTAAAACGCATTTTACATATAGCTTCTTACAGATACACAGATTTCCAGATCTTAAATGAAAGTTAAAGTTCCCTGAGGAAACTTATTAAAAAAAGTCATGCATACTTCTTGTAGTTGTCTCATAAGCTGGGAAGCAATATTTTACAAGTAGGATTTCTGAAGAATGAATCCTCTGGCAATTTTTTCTGGAACTTGCCTTTGTATGACGTCTGCCTAGTTGTGTCATTCTGGATGTTCATTACCATTTCAGACCAAATAATTTAGATCTGGCAACTACATATCAATAAAAAGGAGCTAACCTCTATTTGTTGCAGTTAAAGCTTATTCTTCTGATATTTACACTCCGTTTGTATTTTTTGCCATGGAGCATAAAGTTCTTCTCCCGGCTTGGGGACCAAGAACAAAGCAGAAGCAAAACAAGAAAAGGCAGCAGTTATGAACTCTGCAGAAACAGCTCCTGTGTTAGGCCACAGCTTGGCCCCTAAAATACTGAGGAGAAGGAGGATGTGCTACCCCTGGGTTGGCTATGGTTATCTTTAGGCAGGTTGGAAGTCACCTGCTTCAGCTCCTACTTCAGCACCTCCCAGCCAGTTGTCCCATACCACAGCAGGTTCAGACAGCTGTTAGTGCCATCTTCTGCTGCTGTTTGAAGAATCTTGTTGGGGAATTTCTTGCAGAAAATGGACCCTAGAACTTTAGATGCAGTTATGCTGCGAGGCCTTTAAGACTGCAGGGAAAAGCTACTTTTAAGAAGCCTCTGTGGAGATCAACAGGGAGAAGAATGTAAACTTAGAGAAGCTGCAGCAGAAGGTTGAAAAACAACGGCAACAGAGAGAGATCACAAGAACTTTATTTTACACCAATTGAGTTGTGTGTTATTCGCATTAACCAGTCACGAGGTGGTTTGCAGTGTGTGTGCAGTGTGTGTGCTATCTGGGTTATTTAAGGGGTGTTTTCACAACAATAAACGGCATTACCCTGATCATGTTGGTCAGTTCGTTGTTTCCATGATTATCCCTCGCATTAGAATCTCATCTAACTTTTGCTTTAATCCTTAAGAACTTAAGCCTGTGTTTATGACATCCTACGTACCTTGCTGCAGCCAGGCCCCCGGAGAGAGCAAGTTCACCCATGCAGGCAGCTGCAGCCCTTGTGTCCTCAGCCTCTTGCAGGGAGTCCAGGGAAGGGGAAAGGCAGTTCTGCAAACCTCATCCTGGCTCTCCAGGACCGCTGCCAGCAGACGCTGGCCAGGGGCAGGGCTGCAGCAGCCTCCGCCTGGGTCTCTCCTCTCCCGCTCCCCTCCTGGCTCCTGCACTCTTGGCACAGGCTCTCCTGGCTCCCAGCCCCTGGCACTGGCCAGTGGGCAGGTGGTTTGTGCTGCTGTGACCTTGCTCCAAGCAGACTTCTTATCACCAGGGGTCGGCAACCCAAGGAGCGGAGCCGGTCCTTGAAATGTAACCTCTGATTCTTGGGGGAGTACGGCGCCGACCACCGAGGTCGAAACCAGCCTGTCTTTAGGCGTCACGTTTGCCCTCAGACGCACACAAGAGGCACGTGCCAGTGTTAGAGGCCCCAGCTCTAACCCCCCTCCAACTGCTGAGCCAGTGAAACCGGCATTGCTGACATAGCCGGCACACAGCTAGGGAGGCGACCCGCTACAGCGGAGGGACCGCGATTACCCGCAGCTCTCCCGAAGGAGCGCGTTTCCCAGAGAGCATGAATTAGGGGCATAGGCCGAAAAACGGTGCACATAATAGCAGCAAACGACAAGCATGTAAATATGCAAGAATATCATCTGAAGGAAAATTTTAAGCCTCATTAGTAAATGCTTTTTGCACTACTCACTATATTTACAGAAGACAACACAGGACAGCTAACGAGGCAGAGTACATCCTGGGGCGCCAGTACACTGTGCTGGGAGGAGCTGTCACACCGGTATCAGAGCCGTTCCCAGTTTCAGAGGGCTCTACCAGGCAGCACATCCTGGTTGGCTGCTCGGGCAGGATCCAGCACCCACGGAATCCCTGAGGAACCTTGTCACTGCCCCTGGGCTGTCCTTGCTCCCCAGCACTCAGGAAGACAGCAGCTACCTGTAGCAGCTTCCTCTGCCTTCACACCACTCTGGTTAGCACGGGATTTGCCCTGATGCAAACCTACAGGGCAAGAAAAGAGGGGGTGAAGGTGAGGAGACTTGCCTGGAACTCTTCTTTCTCCATCCAAGGATGGGAAAAAAAAGTGTAGTTCTACTACAAGGGGATATCTTGTTATAAATTTTTTTTCACTCTCCCTTTGGCCAACAGTAGCATCAAGGAAAGCTGGTTTTTTCCCCCTGCCATCCATGAGGTGTTATTATTGCAAACAGTAGGATCTCAGTCTCCAAAAATATATTTGGATCTTAAGAAGAATAACATGTGGACTTCTAAAGTTTGGACATCCATTCTAAAAGAAAAATATGAGTGGGCTTAACTGTAGTTCTTATGTGGATTTTATATGTCTCATACATTTTTTTCATATGGTTAATATCAGTCAAGCATGGTTGATATTCTAGTAAAGCAGTTTCTTGTTATTTTTATTCAAAATATCCTCCTGAATGTAAGTTAAACGCCCCATAGTCCCAAATCTAAAATTAAATTTTAGGAAAAGGTCCTTTAAAAATGGCGTATTGTGTCAAGTCATAGATGCTAAATATTATTCCTGGCATGACACACCACCACAAGCACAGAATTAATTTTTCTTTTACAGAAATTAGCAATTAAATAAACATAATATAAATCCTTACAACCAACTTTTCCCTGCAGTAGCAAAATTTGGACTGGGCTAAAAAGACGGAGAAAAACTGTTATCGTAAAAGAATTTTGTTTTCAATTGCACTCGAGCTTACTTTGAGCCAGATCACCCTCCTTTTGGAGAAAAGCAAAGAGCTGAAACTTTGGGGATGTTTCAGTTGCAAGGAAACCATTTTGGTACGGTGCTAGACAGGAAACGGGAGAACAGCTGCCTTAGGGCAAGGGAAAGCCCAAAGGACCCTAAGCAGGCCACATAAAGCCTGTGTTGATCTCAGACCCAGACTTGATGCTTTACCACTAACCTGGAGACTGTGGGAAATGAGGCTGAGCCACTATCCTATGCAAAAAAAAGTAGATATCTGTTCATAAATAGGTGTTTCTGTGCATGTACCAAGAGAAAGTTGTCCGCCATGAGCCAAGGGAAATCAGAAAAAAAGTCAGAATAACCCTAGGATGAATGGGCAGGAGAACAGTGCTAACATGATCTCCTGGTTCTTTACCTTGCATTTTTAATATTGCCATTCAGCCATTCTATGTCCCTTAAACTCTCAACTGCCTGCAAACCATATTTTATCCATCCCTTATCAAACACTTTGTGGTTACACTTCAGGCCAGATCTAAGCAAAGTTATTAATCATGTGTCAAATAAAATTGTCAGTCTGCTCCATCCTTATTCTTTTTCAATAAAGATCAATTGAAACTGTGCAAAAAATGTCAACAAAGTAAAATCTTTTAAAAAGAAAGTAAAATGAAAGGACTATAAGCTGTGGTCCACCACACTTTAAAGTAACTTTAAGCTGTGGTTTTGGATTTGGACATATCTAAGCCAATAGGGGTGGTAGTTGTTATTATTTATTGCTTAAATGTGAATCTTTGTTTTCCTTCTAATATGCCTTATGGAAGAAAAAGAGACATCTGTGTTAAAGTAACCAATCTTTATGGGTGGGGAAGAAACCATCTGGGTTAAAGTAACTAGTCCGTGTTTCACTAATTCTAAATCAAGAAGCAAAAGCAACATGAAAAAAATAATGGTGTCTCCTTTAAATTAAAGCACGAATTTGAAAATGCGTATTCTAATCTTTTGGTACAACAGCTTTGTTCACAAATAAGTCTCCAAAAAAAAAAAAAAAAATCATATTGTAATGCAAAGCTGATGTGTGGACAAGCTAAATCCTTATTTCTATTTTAAGCTTATTCACACAAACATTGAATAAGTTTTGGACACATAAAAATCAGCAAGAATGGCTATTGTAGTTACAGTGCTGAAACCACTCAAACTGACTTCCAATTAAAAGTCAACAGGATTTGTACGCTGAAATTTATCAAGTATTTTTGAAAAAGTTTTATTGCAGCATTTGCCTTTCAGTTGTTGTTGCCTTATTGCAAGAATCTTCTTCCCATCTTCTGTGATCTGTGTAAGTGTGTAATTGTCTTTGTCTCATAGGGTTACCCACTCGGTGTCCAGTCAGGCAATAATTTCCTAATCCCATTGTCAATGCTCCATTTCCTTCTACCATAAGCAATGTGGCATAGACTGTCCTCTTACACGTACCATCCAGACTGCAACCCTCTCTGCAGCTCATCCCTTCTGACAGGATCTTTCTAACTACGCTTATACACAGGTTGGGGAACACTCGGGAGCAGAGAAGCTCTTGAGACACTTACCCACATTTCCCAGCCCGACTGAGCCTTCCTGTTCTGCCAACAGACACAGAGGTCACTTCTGTTTGCCTCCAAATGGCGTTCTCTTGTCTCAAAGAGTTTTGAGTCATCTCAGCCTGTTTTTCATGAGATTAAGACTCTTTCCCATGGCAGTGTTAAAATACCAGTGGCTACCCTGTACTTGCTACTTGTGTGACCTCATTTCTCTCTTCTATTTCATATCTTACCGGGTAGGTTGCAGAGCAGGGAAGGAGCCATTAACCCATGCAAATAAGTGCCTGCTGTCTAACACAAAGCTGCATTTGTGGAGAAGATGCTCGTTTGGGAGAAGCAGAGTAACAGCAAAGATGTGCTCTGAAGAGGTGCAAGCCAGGGTGATGTGTTGCCTTCTCTGTGCTGTGAGGAGGGAAGGGTTTAAGACCAGGGTAAATGAACAACATGAGTGTTTATCCTGGCTATTTGAAAAGCTGCCTGAGAACCCGACTACCATTCCTCGGCTCCAAACCTACTCTTTATGATAGTGATGGGGGAACAAATTAGCCACCAGATGACATCAAGCTGGTAATATGTTCCTGCTTTTTGTCGGTCTAAGGCAAAATTTGAATTCTTCCTTCCCCTGAAATTGTAACCTACATATTCTTGTATAGGCACATGCTTCATGAAACTCTGCTTGACTGCTACAACTTCAGGCCTTCCTCTGAAAAGCCAAAGCCCAGATTTATATCTGATATTTATTGCACAAAATTCTTCAAGAGGCAAACAGCTCACACTTCTTGAGGCACAAAAGTACCATGGAAAATTATTTATTAAAATGGCTTGGATCCAAAATTATGCACAAAATAAATATTCATATCATCATTATTCCTCAGCTATGACTGCTGTTCTCAGGAGGCCATAACAACCTAACTATGACTAACCTGGCACAGGCCTTTCATTGACAGAACTGTATGTTTGTTCTGTTTTATACTGTCAGTGATGTATAATCAATTGCTGCTGCTTGATTTGTACTGCCTATGGCACTAGGGAAAATTAAAATTAGCATAAATTATAACATTTAACCTTTCAGTACTAGCATGAGATGATATACAGGCAAATGGCAGGGTAAAAGAATCATTTCCAGAATGCACCTCTCAAAAATGTATGCAAGTGAAATGAAAGAAGAACTTATGACAATGTTAATTAACATTACAGCATCTTAAAGGACTCATTTCGCTGTAATGTTTAAAAAAAAGAAAAATAAGATTATTAATCAGGTGAAATCCAACTGAGAAAAGTGCTTTCTCGCTATCTTCTGCCAAGTGGAGATTTTGCTATGAATCCACTGTCCGTGTGGTGTTGCCCTCCCTGAAGCTACATATCAGGAGGCAGCAGCTTCAAAGGACTGAAGAAATAATGTCCTTTTCTGATGCTCTTTGGTCCTCATATTTAAAGCAAATGTTGGGACAGAGTTGGACTTAATTAAAAGTAAATGTGTTCCACTGATGCTTCCTGAGGTATGCTGAAAAGTTGGGCTAAAGTGATTGAACTTTGCTGTCAGGAAAACACCTAGCTCTGGACGAACACTCTTGCAGTTCATATTGTGCATACTGTAGCTCCCTTTTCTCTTGAAACATGACTATTTTCATTTACATAATGTTTTCTTACACTTATGATTATTTTTAAATCAAGACGGGAAAGAACAATACCATCCAATCTCTTCAGTTTTTAACAAGTGAAAATGCGATTGAAAGGGGAGCATAAATAAATATAAAAAATGTATTCAGTTTTCCACATAGTTTTATTCCCTTCATGAATATATACAGCAGTTAAAGTATAAAGCAAGTGATATAATCCCATTTACTTCTGGAACATATAAAGGATAGCCATAAACCTAGAGAGCGACAGACAGATATATGGATGCACAGACAGGGTAACATTTTTAAGGTTTCTGGTGAGAGAATCCTTGCAACAGATGTATTTTTTAATTTAGGATTTTCAGTACAAGCTTAGATCATTCATAATTATACCCTCAGACAAGGAGGGCGGTATAAATAAACTTTAATGGAAAGGAAACAGTCTGTAGAATAAGCATTTTCTTTGAATCATAACAACTCTTTGAATTTAAAAAAGAGACTTTCCTTGAGGGATTGGGGGAAAAGCATTTAAAATACGGAAATCCTTGCCACTTTCCTCTTTGTCTGAGCAGATGGCTGCAGGTCAGAAAAGGCTGAATTGGAAAAATACTAATTTTTCAGGTTGATTCTGGCCCTCAAACCTATAATAAATGACCAGTGCAGAAATAACAACAGCAGAGGGAGGCAGGAAAGCAGACTGGTCTCCGGGACCTGGTGCTCCTACTGAAGAGCTGAAAAATTACACAGAAACTGAAAAATACGGCACTAGAGAAATAGCTCAAAGAAAGCAATCGTAGGACCCCACTACTCCAGACTCTGGCCACATACAGGCACTGGGACTTCCTGCGAGCTGAAAGCATAACAGCTTTAAGTCTCAGCAGAGGGAAAAAGGGTGCCTGGATTCAGGCCTTTTTGCTCAGGGCTCTGATAATCCAGAGACAAAAGTCGATAGTGAATTCCAGAGCAGCAGCTGTGATGTTTCCATCTGGGGACCAGAAAACATCTGAACGAATGAGAGAAATGATCTAACAATCAATAACTTTTTTCAAGGCATCACAAGAAGCCTTTGAACAATATCACAAGAAGGAAAAAAAAGGGAGAAATGCCATTCTAATGGAGAGGAAAATGAACCCACAAACAAGACCAAATTGACATACAGTATTGCACTGTGTTCACAGGGGTAAAAAGAAGCAGAATCTGGGAACTGAGAGTTTCATTCCACAAAAATATTATTTAAAATGTCCTTAGTAAACTTGACTGTGGAAAAAACAAATCCACTGATTGTGGTGAGGAAGAAGTGTTGCTTCATTTAATAGACATCAGTAGATCTTCCAAAGTCAAACCTCACAGTTTACTAGGCCAAAGTTTTGTTGCATTATGCAGATGACTGCAGCGTGATCAAAGGAGAAAGGTAAGATGAAAATCACCTGTCTGGGGGGCAGGGGAAAGGGTCAGAAAAGAAAACACAAGCTGCAAACCTCAGCTCCTGGTTCTTTCTCCCTGCAGCCCTTATGGGACATCCGTGTCCAGACTACGCTGGTGAAGTTTTATCTGCTACTCCTCCAAATGCAGGGTGTGGGATGATGAGCTCACACACCTCTTCTTGTCATCTCAGGCCATTCTCACAGAGAAGGCGTAAGCCGAAAAAGCAGACAAAGGAAGAAGAAAAAAAACCTCACAAACCCTATTTCAGACCAAAGAGTGGAGAAACCTGTGATAGGAACAGAAATCACCTCAGGTATTTGAGGTTGAACAGAGTTCTTTTATAACTTACAGATGGCTGAAATCATTTTTAGGATTTAAGAATTTGCTGGTCTTGGTTAGTGTCCAGAGAGTCAGGAAACAATAAGAAAAAACAGCTTTTAGATGTGTTCCTGGCTTAAATAGTTTCCAAGGACTGTGTTTATATGTTGTCTAGAGATAAACTTCAGCACAGAGCGATGCAGTGGCAAAGTATCCGTCTCCCTGCCAAGGTGGGATATTAAATGGAGGTGTTGCCATGGAGTAAATGAGACCTGTGTAATTTTTGCTCGGTGCCAGTGCCTTACTGCTTTGTGAGAGCATCACAAAATAGCTGCCCAGCCTTCTCAAAGGTAAGCCTTCTGGCAAGATAACTGCTAGAGAAGTCCCAGTATCACAGACAAAAAAAAAGAAAAACAACCAACAAAACAAAGTAAAAAACAAAATAAAGCAACTAAAAACCAACCAGCAAATATCAAAAAAAAAAAAAAACCAAAAAAAAAAAAAAAAAAAAAAAAAAAAAAAAAAAAAAACCCACCCAAAAAAAAAAAAAAAAAAAAAAAAAAAAAAAAGCAAAATTCTCAAAATTCCCCAAAAATTCTATTGTAACATTACTAATATTAAATTCTCTTGGACTTCTCTATGTGATTTTTTTTTTAAATAATTGCTATGGTCCTGTAATGAGAAATGTATTTCATACTTCAACTTTTAGTCTTGTAACTCTAACATATTTTCCTTTTTTAATGAAAGGAACATTTACAATGTCTAGTCCCTATAATTACACCCAAAGAAATTATGAAACCAAGTGACATTTCGGGTTCTGTCAGACTTTACAGATCATCTTAGGGGAATGGATTCTTCATTTAATTCATCTGGAGCCCAGCAAACCCTGTCTTCCTTCACTGGGAAATTGCATTTCTTCAGGACACTGCGGATTTGCTGAAGCCTCGAGTCTTTAACATTCTGGCCAGGACTTGTCATATTCAAAACAGAGATAATTACATTACAACAGAATACGATTTCCTCATTATTTTGCAGGGGTATGCAAAAACAGGAGGATGAACTATTGGTTGGAGACATAGGGAAGTCAGTTCACAGGAGCCAGGTGCTGGCAGAAGGCACGGGCTGGCGAGCAGGAGCCCAGGGGGTAAGGGCGAGCAGGGAGGTCGACTTCTGGCCACGAGGACGGCAGCTCCTGCCTAAAGACCAGAACTGTTCTGCTTAGTAAGCATACTGAGCAACACTTCCTTGAAACACAGTTGAGAATAATAGTCCTCATATTTTATGTCAATGGGTAATTTCAAAGATAAGCCATGGCTCTGTGTGTATTTTTATGAGGGTAGGAAGCAGGGAATGAAATATTTCAGAGCGCTAGAAGATTAATATTACTGTGGGAGTCAAAAGTTCTGGTGTAGAGTTTAAACACTGTTGTAATGAAATTTGGTCTCTCTGTGCTGGGAAATACACAGGCCCTAATTATTTCATGACATTTCTCACACAAACACAACCCCAGAATATTTTATCACATTAAATAATTTTTAAAGTCATGGACATATGAAACACCATCAAATGTATGAACATTTGAATTAAGTAACATCTTTGTGAATCACCTGAACTCCACGACCTTCCAACATCCCCCTGCTATAAAAGCATAACTTAATGTCATGATTTTCTATTTGTAAATGTAAAGCAATTAAGAATGCTGAATTTCATCATATGGAATTCTGTGATCTTTCCAGAATGCATCAAGTCTTGGGTGTACAAATTATGCCTTATAACTAAGGATATAATTCACATGTTTAAGGCTCCTGAGATGTTTAATCAATAATGCTCTGAGTAAATATGTTCGTAGGATCTGTGAGCCATTACCCCTCAAAAGCTGCAAGTTTGTAGCAGGAATGTCGTTGTCTTCATGTGGAAACTCATCAATGCCTATTGACATCTCTCTGTTTAATTGCAATTTATATCATGGTGTATTTCATTAAATCTCAAAATGGATTACAATGCTCCATTAATTGTGTAGTTATGTATGGGAAAGATCTACTAGTGACTCTATGGGTCATATACAGGCCTTGGTTTGTGAAGAGAGCTCCTATTGACATCAGTGTGAGCTCTGCACATGGACTGAAGGCATGACACAGCCCATTATTCTCAATTTTCCATAGTACAGTCTCCGAGAGAACACATCACAATAGAAATTGCTTATCTGGAATGCATCAATAAATATATTCCAGGTTTATTTCTTCCCAAGACTGCAAAATTTCAAACATTTTTCTGTACCCACATAGTCACACTTTTTCTAAATTATATTGTCTTCCTTTTATTCCTTTCAGATATAGCATATAAAACCATCCTCATTAAAAAAGAATGTGCTGCTGAAAAAACACGTCACTCATACTACAAGAAGAGGAAATCAACAAAAGATCTTAACTAACTACAACTGAGAGGTCTGTCATTGATTTCGGACAGAAAGAAATCATTTCATGGAAGTTTTCTGTTATTCTATTTCATAATAGTGAGAAAAATTATTTTTAAAAAAATCTTAGATGCATGTAGGCCAAAGAGAGACTAGCAAGTAGTGGAATGAATTTGAAGGGTGTGTACATTCGGGAGAATCAGAGCACCAGGGCATGGTGAGAAGCAGGGTAAAACTAGCAATGATGGTGTAAAATTTAGTAAACAAAAAAATACACAGAGTATCAATAAGAAAAATTGTAACACTGAGACCTCTTGAACCGTGGAAGTTAAAATAGTGTCATTCTGTTCTCTGCCATACGTGTGGAGCACTGTAATGCAGTGATGGGAACAACTGATGTTTGGTTAGTGACTTTCAACCCTGGAGCTTTCATGTCATGCATCAGGAATGAACTCCAAGCACTCGGGGCTCGTCTAAACCTGGAAGACCCAGCCATCACTGAAGGCACGGCAATGCTCCCCTCCAAACTGCACTGCATGCAAGTGAAAGGGTGGGAACTGTGTCCAGGGCTGTTCACTTCTTTGACCCCACTGACGACTGTGGAGTGGCAAACCAGACTCGTACTCAAAGCAATCCAAAGCTAATTATGCATCGTGTCAGCAGTAACATTTCAGGGTGACTGAAGACTTTTAGTCCACGCTCAATAAGGAGCACAGGCTGGTTCAGTTCATGGCAGTTTAGCAACACAATCCAGGCTTGATTCAAGAAAAGGGAGAGTTTCAAAAGCAGAGAGGGAGAGGAATGAGGGAAGGCATGGACTTCTGGTGCCTGCTGACACCTAGGCAGCTAAGACAGAGGCAGAAACTACCCTATCCCCTTGCCAGAGCTGGCTCTCCACACCATCATCCCTGTGTGCCCCAGCATTGCAGCCCTCCTTTTGTTCCCCTGCAGGGTCCAGCACAACTGCTTCTTTGCCCAGAACCAGTCCCAAGCTGGTGGATGTCCAAGGACTTAAGGCACAAAGGTACAAACTCTGATCCTGTGTTAGTTTGGGTGCACTTTGGGAAAAACAAGAGCAAGCAGGCAGCTCTAGTTAATGCTCCAGCTCTGGTTTGCCACCTCAGAGGGAAGCAAGGTACATTTTTAACACAAACTAGCTACTGATTAAAACTAGGACAGACTAATGTTAAGAACACAGAGACAAAAACTGAGGCACCATAGAATTGCCTTTAGAAGCATCTAAGAAAGTCAGTAAAACTTGTAATATTTCATCCATCAATACCAAAGACATCCTTTTACCCCTCTCTGCTCCCTCTGCATTAGCACTAAGTCCTTCTGGTAGAAATTCTTCAGATGGACAACAGTGCACCTCTGATCTGAGGTGGATCCACGGGAATGTGGATCCCTGAGCCACTTCAGAGACCTCACGAACGACACCACTGCCCACGTCACTCAGAACCTCATTTTCTCTGATTACAGCAAATCATTATACTGATACTCATCCCCCTGACAGCCAGTAAAAGCTGTAAAGATGAAGTGGTACTCACTCCTCGAAAGCTTCAGAAAGATCCACAGCTCTTTTTCTCCTAAGTTTGAAGATGGACTCACTAAGGATTGCTTGTGTAAAACGTATGTAGCTTAAGAGCTACATGGGAGAAAAATACAATGGACCACGACAGTGACGAATTATTTCCTATCAATCCAACTGCTGTTTTTCCAATTCCACCTGGATAACTCATTTTTTACATATTATGTTGAACATGTTAGTCACTGTGGTAGCATCAAAGAAATTGCCTTGGCTCAGAAAGTTTCTGTAAAGGTTTTAATGAATACTCTTGATGGACTAGGTGCTCCTGTGCTGAAATATCATGCCCACATCTTTGCTGTGACAAGGGGGAGGAAAAAACCTATCAGAAATAAACAATCAAAATGGAAAACGCAGACAGCTTTGAAAAACCTTCTGACTCATGTAAGAATTTTCCCAGGAATTAATTCCTATGCCACCATTAACTCCAGCAGGAAAATGGAACACAGAAGAATCCATCAATGGCTGAAAAAGGTACTGCACATATTTAAATCCATGTTGCCTTGTGCGATCCATTTTTACAAAGCACTTGCTGAGTATTGTCCAAACCATCAGAGACAAAGTGATAAGTAAGACAGGAAGTGGAGAGAAATCTGATATTGGAATAAAGGGAGGGTTGAAGCTACCAGTGAGGAAAATGCTGAACATAAATGCTTACAGTCCTTCCTTATTAAGAACTGGGCTTAGCCACATTAGAACCACCTACTCTCCACTGAGGCTCTTTTAATCTTGTGCTGCAGAGGAGACAAGGGGAAGTTTTGAAAGGTGCTTCCACTTAGTGTCAAGAAGCTTTCTCATCGCCACCCATTGTCCCTGCTCCTTCATTGTGCCTGTGCCTGGGAAACGTGTTCCCTTCTCAGCACTCTCATTGTGGGCAGAGCTGGATGGGAGGAGCAGGGTGCTGAGCTGCAGGATGAGCAGAGGAGTGGAGCCCCTGCAGAAGACCTCAGTTCTCTTTCTGCTCCAGTTAGTGACAAATTCCTGTAGAACTGGTGGCTGTCAGAAAGAATGCCCTCTCTTTTGGCGGTGCTAGGATAGCACACTGGCTGTCTTTCAGCTGCTGTATTCATTGCTAAGGTAAGGCACCCGCCTTTTTCATTCAGGAGCGTCTCTAAAGTGTGGATTCTGCCCTTACTGTAGATCAGAGTCTTTTCTCAGGGCATCTGGGACCACCAAGGTCTGACTCTCACCTAATCAAGGTGGAGAGGAGCTATGTAGGAAGCCCATGCACAGTAACTGGCAGGCAGAATTGGGCCACTGGAGAGTGTGCCAGGTCTGGGATGGACCCACTGGCTCACACAACCCCAAGCTTTCGCCTCCCTTAGCAAAGGGACCAATCCAGAAAACTCAGGGGAACGGTTCTCATTTCAGGGACATTCCGCACATTTGAAATAGGAACTGGGAAAGTACAGAAGCGTCAGTACAGAGGTATCAGTATTGGGGAAGGGAACTATTGGTAAAATATTCACATTTAGTTAAGTATGAGCACTTAAAATGCTGTAGCTGTGGTACTTGGTATCCTGCATTCCATTAGGCAGCACAGTCACAGCGATTCCATGTTTCCTTGCAGTCCATGTAAACATATCTGAGTAGAAATCACACAGTGTTTTCAATCAGAAAAGCACAACATTTTAGGTGGTGCCTTGCTGTATTCTAAGCTTGGGTGGTAAAATTTTTATTTTGTCTTATTTATTTAATTACATGGAAATACCGATAGAGTTTCTTCTTCTGAATTTTTCTTTAATGACTGCTTTCAAAAGACAGTAAATAAATTAGCCTCTATTGATCATGAGGCAATAGAGTAGTTGGTACTTTTGATCTGTGCAATTAACATAAAAAGATAATGTGTGAAATGCACAAAGCATGTGCATCATGAGTGATCATTGTCATCAGTAGTCTTGCTTTTCAATAAAGAAAAAATTGTTTGGGGAATTTGGTCAAATGGCTATTGCTATTGCATCCACACACTGTTGATTTCTGAAATTTTTTATAAAGACAGTAATGATAATCTATTAGGGTGAAGAGACCGGAATTAATTTAAATAACCTTTTGCCTTATTCATGAAAAACAAACAAAAAAAAAAAGTCTCCACAGCCAGGGGTTGCTATTTCTGTAATTTTTCTATGGAAAAGTCATGGTCTGTATTCAACTTCCAGTTCAAAAAGAAAAGTGTAATTTATAGAGATAGGGTTTTATCTTCGCAATCAGACAAATTACTTAACTACTAGAAGGAAAAAAAACCCTCCACTGTCTAGCTCAGAAATACACCAAAAATACTTTTTTTCCTAAAAATTATTTATCTATTCCCTGTGCAACCGCAATAAGAGAACAGTAAAATAGGCACACGGAAGGAAACTTATACATAGATATGTTAATAGGTTCTTTGCTTTTTAGACATCAGGATAATCTCCATTATTGAACAAATAGAAATGGCAAAAAGTTTTTCAAAGCATGACTCTAAATAAAGATTGGAATTAATGTCAAACACGGAGATGTGCTGCACTTCTGTAATGTTCAAAAAGTACATTCAGTTCACCAGCTCACATTTACTTGTTTGCTCAGAGCATATTTCTAAGCAGACTATACCAGCACCGTAAATAACGATTTCATTTTGCTCTTTTGCTTGCAATCTTTTTTCCATCATGAACAAGATCTGTGTACCTTGGAGAGACATCCCAGCCAGCTGAGAGACAAATTATGTGGCCAGCATAACTTTATGAAAGTACAGTGGTTAAAGGAGCCGTATGAGAGATTCTGCTCAAACAAAATCAGATGAGTGTTGCCTGCTGGTTAGAATATTTCTGTGAAAGCCAAATCATATCACATTTCAAATCTGGCAAAATATTTACAATATTATTTTTACATTTTCCTATATGATTTTTATTAAAGCGTATACTTGCTCGGTAAAGAACAAGCTCAAACCACCTACCACAAGGATATTATCCACACTTGTGCTGGAAAGTAGTTTGCTTTCTAAAGTTACAAAGAATATTTAAAATTCATGGAAGAAAAACAACAGGGGAAAAAATCTCTCCTCATTTGTTTATAGTGCGCTTTTGATAGTTCTTTCTGTGTGGCCAGCGTCAGCATTTCCTTTCGTTTCCCTCCGTTTGTGCACGAATCTTTCACAGCCACAGAGAGATTATTTTTAAAGACAGATAAATGTAATTGAAAAACCACAAAACCTGGCCAAAAGATGCCGCACAGGGTGACTCGCTGAATTTTAATCCCCTTTTTAAACAAGTAGATTGCAAGTTTTTACGGGCAGCGTAAACTTTTAGTGGATTAAATAAAAATCTGCAAACCATTACTTTCCACCTTTTTTTTTTTTTTCTTTTAGAAAAGGTCTTTCTTTTCACTTCAAAAATAAAATTTATGTGGGGAAAATTTGCTTCAGGTATAAATTGCTGTCTGAAAACAGAAACTACTCCCTGCTTAAATATTCCATAGCTCAATAAAGTAATTCAGTGATCCCAGATGACAAGGTAGATACAACTAAGAAAATGGCTCTCACGTAATTTTTTAAATGCATTTTAATAATACTTTACTACTTTTTTTGCACAGAATACATTTCTTTCTAAATGCTGCATTTGGTGATATCGACAAGCGAAAAAGGAAAATATTCTTATTTGAGTATGAATTGCAGGATCAGGCCCATTGATCTTGGCTTACCTTCTGCTTAGCTTGCAATAGAGAAAAAAAATATTTAAGACTCCTAAGGCCTTTTTCACATACCTATACTACACTTTCCTGCAGCTATAAATCCTTTTATTTTAAAGAATTTCATCCCTGTTACTCCTGAAAAGTATTTCCAGGCCCAAGGCAAATTTTTCTGACTTTTTTGTTTGTAATTTTAATATTAGCTTTGCCTCCTAAATAATTTCTTTAAGATCTTCAGGCTGTTTTACAGTTTACTGTTCCCTTTGCATGCATTTTCCGTCCTTAGATTTCCATTTAATACCTGTTTATGCATTTCTCAATAGTTTTAAAACATAACCTCAAAAATAAAATCATACTCTTTCTGCTATGAAAATCCTTTGCTTTAATACAAATACAGTGATTTTAGCACCCTTCTGGGGTTCTGTAGCTGTTGCTGCTCCTGGTCTCAAATTTTAGCATCATTATTTAAAATGAAGGAAAAAATCAACTTGCAATTTAGACAGTTACCAAATTACCAAAACTAGTGCAGCAACTCTTAATGAGTGAAACCATTAACAATTTTCTGACTGCAGCCCCTGTTCAAATACCTTGGACACCTTGTTAGCACAGAATGAGGTGTTCAATCAAGACACTGGGAATTGGAAGTACCAGGGCACAGTTTTGAGTGGTGATTACAAGGGCATGAGTGTGAGTGCCAAAGTAACAGTCTTCTACACTGCAGGAAGCTGAGAAACCTTCAAGTCTACATTTGTAAATCAGCCTGGATGATTACAGCAGTCACAAGCAAAGAACATATGAAACAATTATTTGCACCGTTCTTTCACTCTTAATTTGCTCTTAAAACGAACACAGTGATATTAAGAGCCATTAGTGCTTTGTCTTTAAAAATTTCGTGAGACTTCATATCTTTCCAAGCAGCATCTTAAATTGCTTAAGAGCAGAAATATAACAAAGAACTATTGTTTTCTGATTGTTAAATCTTTTCCACATCAATAATCTAAGCTTACATTAGCAGTCAGATATATCTTTGAATTTCCTAGGAATATATTTGGTTCATGTGCGGAAGGGATATGATTTTAGACTTTCTATTTCCCTACTTCTTAATTGCTGTCACAAAGACAGTTTGCCTTTCTTAAATGAGTAAATTTTAGAAGCATATTTTGTCACATTAATATCATGTTGTAAATGTAGACCTACTTCCATTCTAATAAGAGAGTAGCACGCTTTGATGTTAATTTTACTATTTCGATGTTATAAAATGAGTCCTTCATAATAGTTTCCATACAATTCACTCATTTTTTTCTTTCAATCCATAAACTGTAATCCATGTAGAAATAACCCTGAACATTTCTAAAATTCATATTTCAAACAGAAAACTTGTTATTAGGAGCTACTCTCATATTAAAGATAAGGAATTATTGACTAAGGAAGGAATGAGATATAGCAAAGAATTAAATTATCCCCAGCAAAGAACTGAAAAAGATGATCTATTTTTAAAAAAATTCAAAGTATCCTGCTACATTTCTGTACTTCACAGGTATGTATAATATATATACCTCTAATATTTCGCTGCTTCTGGTTTCAAGAAATAAATTGTCAGTGAAAAGTATCTAAAATTGCTGCTTTAATTTGAGGGAAATATAACATTTATGTTGTGAGATTTTTGGACAGCTCATCTAATGCCTTTTATAGAAATAAATAACGTGTATTGTGGGTTTAATTAGCATCTCAGCTGCACTAATTGCTTATATAAATAGCATATAGAAATTAATTTTTGTTCTTTTTGATCATCAAGAAATATTATGCAAGAACTTTTCACACAGGACCATTTTTTTACATGTGTTATTGCAGGAACATAAAATATTTATTTCAAATCAATCCATTTTTATACTAATTATTTTCTTGCAGAATTCTATTTTGAGGCTTGCAAAAACATCTAGTTCTCCAATTTTAAATGCATCATTATGTCCAACAAATCCTGAAATACTGTCGGTCATCAGTCCTAAGCTTTACTACTGAATTCTGGAAACTCTCCAGAATAAATCTTTAAGTACTAAAAGAAACAGATAATTCTGATTCTGTATGTAATATTAGAGAAGTAAAAAATGATTAAGATAATACAGCCAACCTGTACTAAAACAAAACTCCAGACTGTGATGTTCTTCACTGTTAATGACACACTGGGGAACTAAATTATGCTGCAGGGAACACAAAAGTGAAGCACTGGGGATCTAAATTATGCTGTAGGGAATGCAAAAGTGCAGCACCTTTGCTGCTAAACTGTGCTTAGTTTTTTTCTACTTTAAAATAGGTATTACTGTAAAATCTTTACCTGACGATGCTGAACCTATCAGGTAATATTATAAAGTTACACAGCACTTAAAAATATATCCGAATATTCTCACCCCTCCCCCGCTGCCCAGCTATACCTACCAGCAGCTGAAAAAAGCAGTAATTGAAATTAAAAGGCTCCTCCAGCACGCAGGAACGTCTGGGTTTAATAACCGGAGGGGTTTCAGGTGCAGAGGGCGCTGTTGTTCGTGTATTCTGCAAGCATTTCCTGAGCAGGGATAAAACCATTGATCCAGCAGCTCAATGTTTGTATTTTCAAGCTTTCCATAAAATGCCAGTGGAATTGCTGACATACAGGTACCTTCCGCAGTTTGGGATGAGATTCCTGAAATCAATTCTTTTCGTGGCAGTCTAGAAGGGCGATGGCAGCCATCGTCACCCAAGGGAAAGGTTTTTCACTGTTTCCACTTTACAGTCCATTTACAAAGATTTTATATCCCAGCCACAAGGTTCCTTCCATCACACATTTTCATATAAGGATATTTCAGTTATTTCTGTTTTAAAAGCACGTCAGATGTATTCAAGTGTAACTTGCAATACAAAGTGTGAAAACAATTTGAAACATCACTGCAGTGGTATTCCGCAACATTTCTTTCTTTCTACAATACTCTTCGCAGTTCATAACTAATTTTTTCAGGTGTTTTGCCCATAAGAAAGCAATAACTAATTATACCCCCAAAAATGCAGAAAAGAAAGGAATAAAGCATTTACACCTTCCAATAAACTTACACACAATAACTTTTCTTTTGAGCTGTACGTATGCATTTATTAGCATTATACCTCCACACACACAAGTAAAGCTTAAAGACATCGTTAGTTCTTTGAAGTGACTTGTTTTCTAAATCCCTGTATAATGTACTATATCATATTATTAATAATTTTCTCTTTTCCCCCTCACTGATGGAAAAAGCACCACCATGCCTAAAAGCAGAGAGAAAAAAACCACAGAGTTAAAAACCTTAATGACAATTTAGACCCACAGAAACCCAGGGAACTTACAGTTGCAGCTGAAATTTTGGTTTTAACTTGAGTTAGACTACCTAAAGGCGTTTAGCTGGACAGGAAATAATGGTCAACCTGCAGTCCTTGTCTGAAGTCAATGGAAGTTCGACCCCAGTGAGAATTACAGGATTGGGCCTCAGACATCCTGGATCAACTCCTGCACTGAGTTTCCTGTGCTACCTAAGCCCAACAGGGTGTATTCAAGCCAAAGCAACAGGCTTTGTCCAGTTCCAACTTGTGGCTTTAAATCAAACTAAAAAAACTGTTCCAGCAACTTTATTGAGTTCAACACTGATTTACCCATAAAATCTGACCTTACCTAAAAAGTTATTACTTGAAAGAAAGGAACTGAGGAAAATTATTTGATACACATGACTTTTCTTCTCTAATAAATTTTATTGATTCCTGTTATGCACTACAGACTAATGCATCTGCATTTTAAAGTGCCTGCAAAGCATCCATATGGGAAATTTGATCCTTAAAATGAAGCTACTAGGTTAAACAATAAATATGGAGAGAAATAAATTTCTCATGTGTCGCTCCTAGTATGGGGCTCTCCAACTTTTGCCAAACATATTAATACAAATTCCATATTTCAAAGTAACAAAAAAAGCCATCAGAAAATGTGGCTGACCAAAACTGCTCTGAACGTGAGGTTCGCATTTCAACTTAACCATAACTTTACCTGCTTCAAACAGCACCTACGGTCTAATAAGAATTGCCATTGCTAGTTTTTCTCCTTGAATCAACGCTCATTCAAAAGTTTTCCACCTGATAAGGGCTTTAATATAACGGAGCCAAAGTTGCATGTTATGATTGGCAAGTCCTTTGCGCCCCAGCTCCCCCCCAGCCTGCCGGAGCGGGGCTCCCAGATGCATTTTGGCCCTGTCTTTATGTCAAATCACTGCCATCAAAACAATGGCTCATATTACATGAAAATCTTGTGCAAACGAGCCATAATGGAACTGAATGACAATCTTGTAAGACTGTGCAGCAGGATTCTCCTTTGATCTGAAATATTGTTAATCTTTCTCCAACATAACGCTAAGTATACTTGGCAAATCCTGGATGAGAAAGCCCCTCTCGCGCGGCTCTGCGGACAGCCTGCCGGGAGCCACGCACGCCCCGCCACAAAACAGGGGCACAGCCAGAGGAGGGGTGCGCTCCGACACCGAGCCACCAGCTCTGCAGGCACCAGAAACTTATTGGACCATTCAAAGACCTCTTCGCCCGTTTCCTTTCCCAGACAAAAAAAAAAAAAGCTAAACAATATGTTTATTTATTCTTAATAATGGATATTTGCTGCTGGATCACGGCGTCATTTAATTAAGAAGCTGCAGTATTTAAGATATTAAAATCCATGTTTCGAAAAAGGTTTGCTTTTACAAAACACACGCTTTATTTATTCGCGGCTTAAGAATCAGCCACACTCTAAATTATAGTTTTAATATGATGTTGTGGAGGAAAAAAAAAAATACTAGCACATAAGGCAAGATTTTTCATTGGTAACAAAAGCATGATATAGGAGTTTATACTCTCCTAATGAGGCTTAAAGCAAAGATCTGGAACGGTATGTCACAGATGAGGTCATACATCAACTTCAGGAGAGTAAAAACCTCTCCTTACACTCTAGTACAGCCAACTCACACCTTTTTGTTGTGCAGCCAAATATGCAAGGCGTATGTAGACGAATGCAAACAGAGTAAATCATGTTGATTCACTGCTAGTAGGAAATATGCCTCTTCGGTTGTGTGCTGCTTTTGAAGTACTGCCTAAAAATCAGTCTTGGGCTTCAAAGAGAGGGGATTATAGCCTTTATCCAGCAATTAATATGGCTGAAACTCGGAATGTCAGCACCTGACGACTACACAGCCTGGACAGTAGCCTAGTAGGGGTCCAGTCCCCCTCAAGAATTGGAATTTACAATAAAAATTAGGGCATAAATAGACTGAAATATTTGGGAAAGGGGCATAAAATTTTAACTTCTAACGATCTTTCTGTATTTTGACATGTGGGGGAGAGGGGGAGTTGTGGTGTCCCTTGACCTTTAACCTGCCTTATCCACCTAGATCATTTTAATCTCCCACCAACTGTTAAGCAGAAAAGAGTGCTATTAAAGAGAAAGCTATTCCTTTTGCCTTCTTACATAGATCAGATGACAACCTCTCCAAGTCCCTCCTCTCTGTCAGAGTTCAAGGGTTCAAAAATGGTCAGAATATCAAGCAACAGAAAGCCAGCAGGACTGCTGCAAAAAGAGTTTAAGGACTTTATATTATGCAAAGTGGTTATAAAAAAAAAAGAGATTCCATTATTTTGAAGTTTGACTCCCCCATTTACTTTTTTTTTTAAATAAATACTTCTATTTCAGAAGATCATAGAGTGTCTAATTTGAGGGGGGAGGAAAATTCTTACATTATTATGATATGCACCCAAACTAGTAGCTACCTCATAATCTTTTCCTTATTAATTCTTTATATGCAGTTCCTAAGGTCTAGGTCACATACACATGCATTTATCAATAGCGTACTGTAAATAAGATGAACATTTAACACTCTAGTTCTAGCTAATGTGTCAGGGGAAATAAAGTAAAATAAGACAAAATGAAATTAAATAAAATGGAGCATGTAGTCTTCTTAGTTCATAACCACCCTCAGATGGCATTTCCAGAGCGCCACATATAGCACCCTATTCCTCAGAGAACATCCAAACTTTCTACTATTTCTCATTCTTAACCATAGACAGTTGTTATAACACATTTCTTCCCAGAATTTCCACTTGCCTCGAAGAAAATATCCCCTGAGTACCCACGTTTAATGTACTTACGGAAAAGCAACTCTATATCATGACAAGCTAAACAATATTGTTCTTTAATAAAGAATGTGCGATATTAAATGCAGAGTTCTTATTTCAAAATGGTAAAAAATCAGTTTGAGGGAAGGAATATAATTGCTCAACATAATATAAATGGAAAGGATGTAAGCTGAATGTAATTTTTAACAGAGCCCCACTTTCTAAATATACATATAATATGTTTGTGTGCCTGTGTACAGAGACATGATAAACAATAGAACTTAGAAAACTGCATTAGATTTTGGCTTTTGCATTAGGCCCTTCATATCCTGCGCATCCTAAAACGCTTAACAATGTTTCCATTGTACTTAACTAAACACAGTGATGGTGGTGCAACGACACAATGGCCTGTGCTCTGCCTTGGACGGCTGAGCCGGTGGTGGTGGGACGGGGAGTTCTGGCTGGGAGGGAGGCTCAGCCAGCCTCCCTTCACAGAAGGGCCATGGCAATATGGCCTGGACAGGCAGCAGGGACAGGAGAAAGGGATTTTGGATTAACAACTCTTCTCATGAAGGACGGCACCTCAAACAGTGCAACACCTTCCCTGGTGCTGTACTGCCATGTCAGCATTAAGAACCAGCCCAAGTCCTGGTGGGAGACTTAAACCGGTGACCTTCTACCCAAGAGGTAAGAGCACTGCTGGCTGAGCCATACTGTCATTATTGATATGTGCTTGCGTGGGCTGACATCAGTGTTGACTACAATTTGACCTGAGAGTGGAAAATTGATGCCCCCACAGCTTTTAAAAAGTAACCCGTATCTTGCAGAAAAGCTTAGGCTTTTTTCCCCTACTGGAAGTTACCTCTTCTACCAGAGAGAGAGCTGCAGTTTCCAACAGATGCCTGATCTCTAAATACTGACTTCCTAAACACCTAAAGGAATTTGAATATGTTTCAGATATATCTGGATTCACGGTATTTAAATGTAAATTTTTAGTTTAGCTTATGATATTCCAGATAGAATGCATTTTTATAGTAAAGTTTCTGGTGGAGGGGGGAAGATTGGTATAGTATTTCCAGTAATTAAGATTAAATATATATTTACATTTTACAAGGCAGTGAAAGATATTCAAGGCACTTTGCACTTATATAAGTCTGGGCATTTCCCAAGGACTCTGTAATATCAGTAGATAAAACTCAAAAAGGAGTAAGGAAAGGGTTCATTTTGTATTGTTGCATATATACACAGCAAAGAAAATCTCCTTGGGGAATGTTTTCATTACGTTACAACATATATAAATTTGATAAGGAAGAAATTATCAGTCTTGATTCAGCTACTGCTGAAGTCACCATTACCGAATTAGACAGCTGATGATTGCAGACTTGGACCCATTCACTGAAGGCTCATTCCAATTTGACAGTGATGCTAACCCTATTTAGCAGATGTGAAAATTTAAGCACCTGAGGACCATCTAGATTTGCAAACTGATGATGTAAAAAGGTGTCATCTAGGGCTGAGGTACATTTTGGGAACAGAAACTTTAGAATAAATCTTTAGCTAGTAGTCCAGACTGTGGTTTAGATTTTGAGGTTTGGTTTGTTGCCTTTTTTTTTTTAATCAGAATTTATAATTGGTACTTATCCCAAGCTGCTAACACCACAGCAAATTTAATTTAGAAGCACAAATCATAGCAGAAAGTGAAACTTTGCCAGATATTAGCAATAACAGTGCCAGCTAATTCTTCGACATCAAAGAATCTTCCTCTCTCAGAAGATATCTCAGGGCAATCATATGTTCCTAAAGACATACTGAAAAGACGAACCAGTGATTTGAGTGTGGGTAATCCCCAGCAACCTTGTTTAATCAGATTTTAGCTTCCAAATCCTGCAAAGTCAGCTGGCTTCGCAAGTTTCTGATTGCTTCAAAATCAGGGGAGTGAAACAATGAATTAGAGCTGATCACCTACAGCTCTAATTCGGGACCAAACACTGGCAGAAAATTATTCCAGAATGGGAACGTGTATACAAGCCTCAGCTTCATTTCTACAACCTAAATGGGAGGCGTTGGACTGTAACATCTTTTTTCTATCTGTTCTCTTTTTTTGTACAATCTCTTTGCTTGTTTATTAAAATGTTCACTGCTGTGATCCTGTTTTTTAGCTGGGGAGTTGAGTGGATTTAAAGATGACACATAGCTTTATAAATCTTATATTTACTACACCTTCAGTAAAGAAGGGCCTGGCTGACCAAAAATAACTTTTAGCAGAAAGAAAAAGCAGTGTGAGGGCAGGGTGAGGGAGAGCAAGAGGGTTATGAGTTCTGAGCAATGTGGTGGATTTGCAGGCTGTGGTGTGGGAGCTGAGGCTCTTCCTCAGGAAGCTGCCTCAGCCCTGGAGTACATTACTGCAACCAGGGACTCTCACTGCGGGATTCCGTGCTCTTCCCAAGTGTAATTCCAGTTGCTCAAATGAAGTTATACCCTAATCAGAACGAGTTAGACCATAATCACACTGAAGACCTTTCACTGAGATTTTCTTCCCAATAAAAACTGAACAAGACTTTGTGAAAAAAAAAATTATGAAAGCAATGACCTGAATGGGTAGAAATCTGTAGAGGTTTGGTCCCAATCTTTGAAACTATTCCATAAATTCATTTTTGATAGATGCAAATTATATATATGAAGCTAAAGAGTCCTAACTCGCAGTCCCTACTTCATTGATACAGTTTGCTTCTGTAAATGGTTTCTTTTTCTCTGGAATTCATAGGCCAACTCAATCATCATCATCATTATTATTACATTCACATCCATGATTCTATGGGTTACTGTACAAGGGCCTTTGTTTTTAGAAGGATTTCCCTTTAAGTTAGTCAGAAATAGTAAGAGGAAAGAACTTTCATATGTTCGCCAAAAAACCAAAAAAAGCTCAAAGATTGAAACCAAGCAAAATATTACAGTAAATATCTCAGATATTTTATTTATAGCAGTGTTCATAACTCAAGGCAATTGAACTCCCTGCATCGTAGCAGTAGGGGGTTTTTTTGGGGCATTTTCCTTCCACATCTCAAAAGTGCAGGCCTACAACTTTGGCACTGCTCTGGGATATGGAATATCTTTATCTTTCCGAGTGGGGCACCTTGACACCTGGAATAACACCATGACCCTTCATGAAGAGCTGACAACTTGTGTGGCCTCCTTTCATGAGCTGAGTGGGACACTCTGACCCATGAGGATCCCCGAAATCCGGCTAAATCCTCGCTGAAAGGCAAGAACCTGAGAGGCAGCAGCCTCCAGCAGCATTAGCTTCCCCGTACTCCATGCCAGCCCTACTCTGACTTTGTCCACCACACCAGATTAGCACCAAAACCTCAGCTTTGTCTTCAGCTGTCCCTGCCTGCCCCCCAGCACACCTCGCCAGCCCAAACCATCCCATTAAACTCACGTATCTGCCCAGACCCATCTAGGGCGCCTTGTCTTCACTTATTTAGTAGTTCAGTTCCACCTAGTGCTGTCTCTATCTGTACACCTTTATCTTCCACACTGCTCCTGCCATTACCACTACCTCTATGCTGGAGATCTTTCATGTCTGAGCCAATTGCTATGGTTACAGGCAATCTGCTGTATGTTTCATCTCCAGGAGCTGTAAATGAGGGAGTTTTAACAGCATTTGAGTAAGCACTGCCTCTTCCTTACATGGAGAACACAGCCCCATTCAAATTCATCTATCCACTAGTTGCTGCTCGCATCATATATATTACACTAATTCTACCGAGATGTACAGATTGACAATGAGCTCACATCTTGTGAGAAACAACAGCTACAGTACTTTTATTTTGCAACCTTTTTCATTTTAATGGTGTAAGCCCATCAGTTCAGTCACACACCTTTCTGGATTGCAAGCTCGGATTCTGACCGTGGAAAGAAGTATGAGGGAGAAAAAGATTTTATCTTACTTGACTCTGCATAGAGTGGTGTAAAATGTTAGTGAAATAGAATATACACACTGCATCCTGAAAATAAATAAAACCCTACAATAAAATTTACACTGTGTGTTCTTACTTTGTGCCTTTTAGAAAATATGATTGAAGTTTTAGTATCATGGAGATAAAGTTCATAGCAACTGAACACCTTGATTGAACAATTGAACATAATCTTGAACACCAGTATTTCCATTTTATTTGTGGATGNTGGATCTATTTGTGCCAGTTCTAAAAGATGGATGAAACTGAAAATGTCAGTATTTTAATGACTAACAGGTGTAAATCACACTAGCTAGAAAACTCTTTTCATAAATGCAAATGAAAAACAGGTTAAGAACTGATGGTGTGATATTTCTACAATTTTATATCAAAATCTGATAAAAACATCTTGCCATATTTTATTTCACAAGGAATCCAGCCACAAACTCTGCCCATGATACTGCGTGAAAACAAATCTGCAGGTCTCTAGCAAACCTCAGAGGAATCAGGTTCCTGATCTCTACACTTTCAGCTCACCCCAGGTATCCATAGAGTAAATTCTGTTCTGCCCGTCCATCAGATGAAATATTTAGTTGCTCTTGCCAAGCTAGAGGGACACAAAGAGCCTCCAGTCCTAAAAGATCATGAGCAGGAAGCCACCAAGCCACATGGCCCTGATTAAGGAGCAGCCACGGCCAGGCAAGAGTGTGTGGCTTTGGTGCACGCCCACATCTCTCAGTGCTTGTGGAGACTGAATGTCACCACTAACACACTGGCTTTCACTAATTAAGCCAGGCAAGTTCCACAGCCTGCTTTACATAGCAGTTGCACTGGATTGTCTCTTCTGGCTTCGGAATCTATGACACCACAAACCCTGCCCAGTCAGGAGCTGCAGCCCATGTCTCTGGGCATCAGAACATGCCCAGCCCCAGCCTGCTCTCCGCATCACAACTCTGCCTGCCAGTGAAGAGGCTGCTTATCCAAAGCTCAGACTGTGCCTGCTTTGGCTCCCGTCCATTTACCCCCAGAAGGGCTGTGTGGAGCCCTTCACCAATACTGCCCACCAGGAGGGAGTTACCACCCTGGAGAGAGGCTTCGCCAGCACCATCAGACCCAGCTCACTCCCTCATCCTCTGCTGTCACCCCATCCTCTATTGCTCCTCGCCCAGCTGGTGCTGCAGTCTAGTCCAGTGTGAAACTGGAACAATCGATGGCAAAGCAATTCTCATTTGTAATCGCAGCACCATAGTCAGGTTTGGTATAATGCAAAAAATAAAACAATGTTGAATAAATCTGGGCCTGAATTTGGCTTTCTGTCTGCAACCTCTCACAAAGGGATGGTGACAGCTGAATGAAATCAATACATCCCTTAGGCAAATGACTTTCCCTTCCAAGAATAAATTTCTACAAAAATAAGATTACACACAGTCTTTTCAGGACCCCAAAAAGAACATGGTCCACAAATACAATAATTAATTGATTATATATTTTAATAAACTCTCTTTCAGTTGACAGTGTGGCCTTTTAAATCCCTCCCTCCTTGGAGTCTAATTACTCATCATACACCCCTGACTTTTCTGAGGAATTTTTCCTAGGACATATGTGAGTAGCACATTTGGAAAGCTATTACGCTCGCACAAAATTCCTGGAACTGGCAGTACAAAGCTGATCTTGGAAGGAGATGAACCTTGACAGCAGAAATACATCTGCAATGCATGACAGGGCGTCCGTACAGGACATGGTGGAGAGCATCTGCTGAGTGCTGCACCCCTCAGCTCAGCACCTCGTACTGCCACCCGTGTATCCCAGGGGAAGAGCCCCAAGCCGCCACTGCTCAGGACCAACACACACTATGGGCTGTGGTCACTGCCCATGGAGCCAACATGTTGCTTTGTTTCATCAAGGTATAACAACTACAGTGCAGGTCTCGGTGTATCTGACAACACATAAATGCCCTGATTAGCTCCAAGTCTGCATTTGTTCATTGATGTGGAAAAGGTGTGAAGTTTTCAACATGAATTTACCAACATGGTTTCAAAATTCTCAGCTAAAAATATTGCATCTTTTTTTTAGCATCGATTCCCACTTTAAAATTTATGGAGTATTTTGCACTGTTTCCCACTGTGGCCATCATCAGGTCTTGGCCACCAGATCACGAGGAAGGAAGCCATGAATGGCAGAAAACCCTGTGGCTGTCCTTATCTACAGAATGGCAAACACAAGCTGAGCTCTGTGCAAAGTCTGCAGGGCTGTCAAAAGAAAAATTACAAAGGACTCCCTTCTTTTAGTGAAATAATATATTTCTGACTTTGCAAAAGTCTTTTACTTAGCCACAATTGCATCATATCTGAAATTATTTTATGACCTGGGGCATGCGTAGCAAGCCCATCTGTTCTCTCATATTGGCTCTGAGAGGACTGCCACCATTTCATTCAGTGTTTGAAAATGCCAAAAATGAAACTACTTCCATATTTGTTAATGAGATTTACCAGAAAAAGAATACCACCAACAAAAGAGAGCAAGAAGAATCTTGGTCTCGGTCTTTCTGAACCAACATTTTAACTTTTCAAATATAGCCACACAAACTCATTATAATTGTCACTAGAAAAGCTACTTAAATCCAGCTAGCAATGAAAGGAAAAGTGTCTGAAGGTTAGCACATATTTGGTAAATTACAGCTAGCTTTTACACTGGTGATTTTTAAGAACAAACCTTTAATTTTTAAATTCACAGCCTCTCCACCATTACAAGCCCCTTCAGGGCAATGATCTATCAAGTTCTGACTGTTTCAAACTGTTTGTGCTAGATTCAGCATCTATCACTCCTCAGACTTGCTGCACATTTAGCCACAGAGCCAAGAAACAATAATTTTCAATTAAGAAACCTGGAGAAGACTTGGGGACTTGATTTATGGTGCATGACTAATTATCGAATAGCTAGCCTAATGAAAATTAAGCTGCTGGTTACTACAAAGATTTAACTTCATTTTCTCAAGAAGAAGCTGATATGACCCAGTACATAATTTATTGAAGTTTTATTATATATTTTAAAACAGGCAAAACAGCCAAAATGATCTAATTAAATTTTTTAATACGATTTTAAATTTTCTCATTTTTCACATTTTACATAGTAATGAAGATAGCTCATGTAAACTTACATCTGAATTAAAAGCTCCTTATTGCCTGAAGTTAAAGTGTTTCCTTTTGGGTGGTGATGAAAGAGATAGGAATATGACAGAAATCGCTTTTAAAGCTCAGTGCATTTACAAGCAAAAGGTTCCATTCAGCACAGACTTGATGCACAGAAACTACGTCCAATACCTAGAGTATTTTACATGTAAAATTCCATTTAGATATTCTGTTTCAGAATTAACTTTAGCAATCTTTAGAAAATTAGTAGGATAGTGCTCTACGATGCTGTGCTGGTTTAAAAGTAAACCGGCAGGAGAAATGAATCCAACTCAAAAGAGTTTAGAAGTCAGAACTACAATCTAATGAAAAAGATTAGAATAGATACACTGATACAAAAGAAAATTGGTTTCAGCCCTCAAAACCCAGTTGTACAACCCAGCCCCCTGGAGAACAAACAGGATGTTGCTCATCAGCCCCTGTGCTGAGCACCACGTGGTCCCCCTGAGTCCAAAGCAAAAAAAGAAAAGGAAAACCTGTTTTCCCTCCAGAAGGTTGGTGGTCGCAGTTTGGTTGAGAGTGGTAGTTGCAGTCCTGTTGAGGTGCCAGGCCTCCTCTCAGTCTGACAAGGGAGTGAGTGCCCCAAGTCCCCAAACCCCAAGCTTATATATGCTTGGGTTCAGACAGGAACACCCAGTACCTCTCCCAGGGTGAGGGGTTTCACAATGGGCAATTTACTCAGTGAGTCACAGGATATTTTGGTCTACTTGATGGCCCATTAGCAGACATGACCCCTCAGGTGGGGTGTGAAGGTGTTAATGATTCCCAGAGGGGAGTTATCACACCTGAATCATTGGTGTGAAGACAGGGAACCCTCATCTCTGTTTTCTCATGCACCCAGTTCATAGCCTGAGGTGTCAGATATGTCCTGGGCAGCTGCTGCAAACAATGCATCATTAACAGTTCATGATAAATGGCAGAGAGGATATGGAATACGCAATTCCAGTTATATTCACACAGTGATAAGCTGGTCCCAGCCACTATAACTAGGACAGATGCCTATTTATTTTTAACTCCTTGTGGGCTTGATTCATAGCTTAAAGAAATCAATGGACTTTCTTCTCTTAAGTATTTGCTTCTTACTTATAATGGTCTGTTTCAGGGTTGCAAGGGTCCAGCTCCGTGGCTATGAATAGCACGCACACATATAAGGAATCCCACTAGAAACTTCCATGGGGGAAGGGTTTACAATAAGACACTAAGAGTGAAGGTAGAGGCCTCTTAATTACTATTTCTGCAATGAATGTTGGATAGAAATTCATAGCAGTATACAATTAGGGTCTCCAATCATGCAAATATTACATTATTAAGCAGGAAGAATTAACAACTTTTTAAGTCCTCAACCCAAACAACTCTGTATATGTCACTACGATTTTCACCCCACACACTCACATCAACTTGCACTGGTCTCCATGGGTCTATATAGAAAAAGGAAAATGAAACAATAAATTCTTCAAGTAACACTCTGTTGCAGAAGTTAAAAGCTCAAAGGCATTTTTCCAAGGAACAAATAAATCTATTCCTGTGGAAGAAGCCAACCTTGGTTTGATGTGTGTCACTGCAAACAATTCTCCTCCTGCTCCGAGCCCTGCACACCGCACTCATAATGCAGAGGAAAATATCAAGGTGAAATGACAAAAACCCTAGATTAGAGCAGCTGGTAACAAGACTGCTCAGGATCGTCACCAAAGATACCAGTCACTGAAAGGGAGGAAAAAAGGAAAGGAGGAAAGGATAACTTGATTTATTCAGGAAATTGCTTGTTTCTTCAGAAGGCCTTTATGGGGACCATCACTTTATGTTAGGAGACAGCTGGTAACCAGAAAAGGAGTGGGAATTAAATTAATTTCCTATCTAACTCTTTAAAGATCTGGGTTCTGTTCAAGTAGATGTACAGATATGGTCTGTGAGTACAACTGAGGTTTTTCCTTCAGTGTCCCAGTTGCAGAAACAGCCTGAACAAAGACTGCACATTTTTAGTATTTTCCATACTGAGACAGAATTAAATCCTGCTTCACTCCACTTTGGCTAGAAAAACTCCACCTATCCACATTTTCTTGATGCTTTCAAGACCCTACACGCTTACAAATGTGTTTACAGACTTTTTAGTTAGAATGAGGGACTTCCTTGCAACAGGTTTGGTACAAGATGAGAGAGACACTAAAGTCAAGTAACAATGCCCTGCACTAGTCCATGAGGGAGAAAACACTCCCTTTCCCTCCCAAGGTGTTCTCCACTGTCCCTCTGAATTACTTGGACTGGCACTGGGAGAGCATGTTGTCTTTGCTCTCCTAAACCCATTGTGTCGCACTGCTGTGTGCTGTTCAACAGCTGCCACAATTCATCCCTGGCCTGGCCATACTTCAATAGTGGGAGAAGTGATTCATGCATGTATGGACTGTAAAGTTTGTAAAGCACTTCAGGATCCTTTGACATAAAAGCTGCTACATCACTGTAATTTATTAGCAGAGCGAGTTAAGTCTTAACAACAATACCCTCCGAGGTAATGCAGCTCAGACTATTAGTCTGAAATGGTCTTGAAAAGTTTACACACAAAACTAAATGTATACTGTAAAAGCTTCCTCTGTTTGCAGTCTGGGGCCACTGTCTGTTCACAAAAAGACTTCCTTGTCTTGGTTGTTTCTTTAGATTGCATGGCATTTAGAAGCTGGAAATAAACATATCTACAGATGCTTCTTTACACTGTACTGCGGTGCAATGGAAGTGGTTGCTGCACCCAGTTCAGGAATACTATCTGATTTAAACGGGGGGCAAGGTTTGTGCACTCATGCGTAGTTCAAACTACGAACAAAAATTCTGAGCACCTCTGTTCAAAAATTCCTTTTGTCTCCTGATTTATCACTGTAGTCAAATTTTCAAATTGGGCCGTATAAAAAAATACCTACTTCAAGTGAAACCACTTCCTGTGAGGGAATAAAAATACAAGAAACCAATGAACAAGAAACAAAGACTGTACTCTATTTCAGGTCTACGATGCAGCATTCATGTCTTCTTGTTACTTTTGTGAAGCTTCACATAATCTTAGCCATCTGATCAATGGTAGATAAAAGAAAGCACTGTAGCCAGGAAGAAAATCGTTATGTATATACAATATAGGTTTGCTTTATCTCCAAGATGTTGGAAATTTATTGTGGGAAGCAAAGGAAGTTGATCTGTACAGTAAAAGATATATGGGCCTTCATTATAGAGACCTCTCAATTAAAATTTGGAAAATGCCTGTTTTTTCTTTTCCGAACACATTTCACAGTTCTGAGCCCCCTCTGTATTCATTGCTGATAACATTCAATGTCCTCGGATTTCAATAACAGATTATTTTCCAAGCAGCAAGTTAGCAGAACCTAAGACAAAAAGGAGAATTGCAGTCACTCAGTGTGACCTATATACCGCAGGCCACGGCTGTGGTACGTGGCACTGAATGTCATGGGGCGGTGGTTACCTGGGCCTCAAGTCTCTCCCCGTCCCTGCCTTCCAAGGCAGAGTTTGCCATCCTGCAGATCTTTGGTCCTAGATATGAGAACTGGCATCCAGTCACTTTGAAATTCATGCTGTTGGGTTTTCGTTTGCTCCGGAGCAAATTGAGGATGGCTGTGCACACACACACTCCCTGGGTCATTACCCCTCTGCTCACAGGCCGTGGGTTGGAGTGGAGAGCAGCTTCACTGCTTCTCCAGGTTTACCTAACAGTGTGGTTTTCTCTGTAAAATCAGCGGGGCAATCAGTAAAATACATCAGGGTGCGTTATACTTTAGAAGCTACCAGGAGATGTTCAATCTCCACAAAAACACCCTATGGAGTTTGACTTATTTTTTCTTTTTTTTTTGTGTCCTGTTGACTTTTTTCCTGTTAGCATTGGGTTCTGGTATAGGAATCTATTCCAAACTGTACCTTTCGGAGCCACTACACCCCAATAAGCAGAGATGCTGGGGGAGCGGAAGATGTCTGATGTCATCGAGGAACACGTCCTGTGTGTTTCTTCTTTAAAGCAGTGGGACCCAACCTCTGATTCTCACGGGGTACTGTAAAAGCTGCATCTTTCCATTTTCTCAATCTTCATTGCAATCTTAGTAATAATCAGTTCAGGGATGAGAGGAGATGGAAACAATAGAAGAGGTACTATAAGCAAAACAAGGCTTACTTCAGATTTGAATAAATTAGGTGCTGATGGAGGGAGATGGAGCAGATGGTCAGTCAGAGCAAGTCCTACTCGAAGCAGCACAAAGCCTACCGGGCAGCTCAGAGGGTCAGCTCAGATATCCAGGGCTGGAGAGACCCACGCTGTCCAATGCCTGGGCAGGCAGGCACACCAGAGCCCACCAAAAAGAAAACACACAGTCTACACTAAATGTTCAGGCAGAATGCTAAAAAAAGTAGCTAGAAAGCCAGCTAAGCATCAGCAGCTGTTCAGGTAAAACAAACTCTTAACTAAGCACCCACCACAAGATTCACCTCAAAAAAAAATAAGAAATAGAGGATCTTATTTGTCCTTTAATCCCTGTTGGACCAGGAGGCCAGACAAGTTAAGAATCTATGTTTTAGTATGGTTGTGAAGTTTGGTACAGCTGAAGGAAAACAAGTTCAGCGGTCTCAGATCGTTTCCCAAAGGGCCTCTCCTACCACTGCTGGCAAGAGCTGCCTTTCTCCTTGGCAGCCGCAGCTGAGACCAGGACAGAGTGGGTCTCGATGCTGCCACATTTTGCAGGATAATATTTTGTTGGCTCAGAAGACACTGCGGGGATAATGAGGGGGGATTTGTGTTTACTGTTACCCAGCCTCAGTTAAGGCAGCAGTACAGCATCCAGGCAAGTGCTTTAGTTACCCCTTTTAAAAGTACAAACTTAAACCAGATTTTTCATTTTATTTTTAAACAGGACATGGCTCTGTGAAGGACTAAATATGTTTTGAAGTGAGTCTCTATGCTTTGCATAGAAAATTCAGTGAATGTCATCTTTACCCCTTGTAAGCACAGAGTGCATGTTCAAAGAAACTTCACGAGAAGTGTGAAGGCAGATGCTTTTTGTTTAATGCCACTTACTAAATTTTAGATCAAAATGCAGTAGATAATAGGTGTCTCCCACTAAATAAAACATGGACAGAGGAAAACAAATTTAAGTATGGTTGTAAAAACATAATGTTTTTAGCAAAATGGGTTTTACTTTCTAAAATGCTTAAATTTTAAAAAGAAATGTAGTTACTCTCAGTTATTCCCAGATAATACATTATTATACATGCACTTACACCTGAAGGTATTGCTAATTCCAGGAACATTCAAACTTAACAGCTGCTGTTTCATGACATGAACAGCATGTTTCCCACTCCTAATACTACTGAATAAAGTGTGCTTTAGTCAGAAAGGCCATAACAAGCTGACCTAGGACAATGTCCAAATTCAGGTCCTAACATGGACCACTGGTGAACTCTCAGCAGATTCTGATGGACAAGGTCTTATCAGGGTGTTGCTAGCAGAGTATCCAACAAAGGAAATCAATAATTTCGGGAGTTTTTCTCCCTGCTTGTTGCTGTTTCCTGTTAGGAGATATATCAGATCTCAGATAAAAGTGTTAGTAAGCCTAAATAACCTTTACAGGAAATGTAAAGTCATCCTGGCCTGAAGCTCTGGACCACATAAGGCAGAAGGGATTTATCTGCTTAACAGCCATCTATACCTACATCTTTGTATATGTGGCTTTTATTCCATATTTGATTTAAAGCACAAGTTAACTCTGGAGAGCCTGTATTTTCTCTGCAGTTAAAGCAAAACTTGCTGAAAACAAAACAATGCAAACAAAGTAGAAAAATATCATAATAGTATAACTATAGAAAGCTGAATCATCAACAGTCTTCTCATATTTTATTGTGATTTTCCAAAGTGCTAAGTTTCTCTATTAAAAAGACATGGAGATCCAGTTTTACAGCATATTTGAAACACAGAGAAAAATATTACATGCTGGGCAATGAAATTGAATTTTTTTTATTCTTGAAAGAGACCTATCCATTTCATTCAGTTCTGCCATATTTTTAAGTGAAAAAACAATAGGAATCTACAAAAATATTTTGGTAAAATTCGTGAATATCTGCAGGGGTTCTGGAACTAAAAGTGATCTTTCTTCCAACCTTCATATGAATAACTCATCTGCTAGCCCTATTCTTATTTAGCACAAATGAAATAATAAGACAGAGACACAGAGAACAATTTCTCTGCTCGTACCATACTTCATGCTTGTTGTAGGTCCATTAATACAAACCAGGCACTTTTTGTGTTAAAGATTGAAGTGATAGAGCAGCTACATGTGCTCGTGGCTGCACATTCACACTCTTTGGGGAGACCTGGCTGTGTCATCACAAGTAGCTGCGTCCCGAAGGGTACGTTTGGGCAAGGCAGGTGAGCCAGAGGGAGGCAAAGGCAGGGGCAAGCAAACCAAAGCAGCACGGTGGTTTGAACCAGTGGGAGGCAAAGACAGGGGCAAGCAAACCAAAGCAGCACCATAGTTTGAACCCTGGGGCAGCCCCCGGGGAGCCAGCCAGGTGCCAGCATTATAGCTGGTAAGGCAGTTCTCACAAAGATCAACAACACCACTCACACACTACAGCTGGGTATTTTTTAATGAAAAAAATGAAGGGCAGTGCTACTGTTTCACAAGCCAAATATTAAACAGTCCGTGTGGAAGGTCCACTGCTGATTTCAAGAGAAATGCAGCAGTATAACAAAGAAGACATTAGACCCCATTTTGCAAACTCTGTTTTGGGTCTTGAGACAATAGAAATTGTGGGGTTTAGTCTTACATCTTGACTATTAAAAATAAAAGCTGGTCTTATCAACACTTCAGTTTAAAACACACATCACCCTGCCAAAAATCAAAGTTGTTCCAAGTACACTTGCTAAAACAATCTTGCATATGTTAAATATTTAGCATTTTTACCATTGGTTTTCCCTTTTCTCCAAATTTCTCTGAAATAGCCTTCTGACTTATTCTTTTTCCTTCACAAAACTCAGTTGAAACACTTTTTGCAGAAACCACATGATTAGCATAACTTGCAATGGATAGGACGAAGCTTTACAGCTATTAAGAAGAAAAATTTGGATAACATGATACTATGAAAATATCACTACACCTAGGGTAGGCAGTGAAATAGAAAGTCAAAGGTTAAATGTCCTTCGGTATGGTTACAGTAATGATACTGTGCTTTTGTCAGGATGCTTTAGATTTATTTAGTGGATGAAAAAATTAAGAGTGGTTTACCCTTACCACCTCAGCTCCAACCACAATGTAGTTCAAATTAAACAATGTAGTGTAAATCTTTTTTTTAAAAAATCTATTTTCTGTGGTTTCTCAAGCTTCCAGTTTTTAGAAAAACTGATATTAACATACCATCATCCATAAAGACTGCACCATGCTGTGATAGGTTTGTTTTTGTCACATCCAACCTTAAATTGTAAACCACCTTTGAGAGCAGCCTTTGTAATTCATTTTCAACAGGTCATTTAGGTCCAGACCAGGATGTGGCTTTTGCTTCTGAAAATTACATGTGAACATAATGCCATACAAATAACGAAAAATGTAAATATTCACCATTTGCTGGAATATCCTCAGGTCGACCAAACTCTTGCTGCTTTGTGATTAGTGGTCTATTAATGTGCACTGTGGTTATATCATCTTGCTTTCCCATGGTGACATTATAAACCTATTAAATGACTAGGGATATACATAAATGTTGGGAGTGGAGGAGGAAGGCATTAAAATATAAAGAGGAATAAACTTCTTCTCTTTTTAGGTTTTTTGTTTCTTTTTGGCTGCTGTTCTTAGTGATGATAACTTTTTAGTTCTCATTGGAGCTCATGTCCCTCACTCTTTGGCAACTTTTCTAGGCAGTCAGAACAAGCATCCATTGCACAAGCCTCTCGAAGGCTCACCTTTTGGTTTGGCTCTGGCCTCTGGCCAGAGGACACATTCTGTCAGGAACTGGTTGTAGAGGGAAAGCAAGGTCTGCTCTATGTCCCAGAGTGCCTGAGACCTCTTCCCTTTCCACAAAGCACCACAAAGATCTCCTGGATTTGTAAAAAATGTATGATTCTGACCTGCACTTCCATACCCTTGTGCCATGCGTTCACATTCATGTGTCATCGTACTCATCACGCATCTTCCAAACACAGCAGCGAGGCCTGACATAAATCCTTCCTCCTGGCTGCCTTGGCCAGACTGCACATGCAGCAGGACAGCTGCCAAGAGGAGCTGTGCTCTGAGCTCACGATCTGCCATGACCTTGTCTCAGCCCTGCTGAAACACACAACCCCCTGCACACACACAGGGTACACCACCCTTACTGGCACATTAGAATTTGGAACCACTGCATAATTTAAACTGAAAGGGACTTCAGCTGAAAGGGACATCAGGAGGTCTCTAGTCCACGTCCCAGTTCAGAGCAGGATCACTTACCAGGCTATCTCAGGGCTTTTTCCAGTCACATCCTGGAAACTCCTGGGTCCACAACACCCCTCTGGTCACTGTTCCAACAATTAGCTGTTCTCAGAAGGTAAAAGATTTTTCCTTATATATTTTTATAAGTGATCCCTGACACCCTCAAGAAATCTGTTTGACTGTTCCCCTTCTATCAGATGTCATCAAGCTTGAAATCCCCCTAAGAACAGGGGCCTGGAGTACAAAGACTTCCACCTGTCTAAAGGAAGTTTCATTCACAACTTTACCATGACTGGTTGGTCTGCAACACTCTACCACCATGATGACGCCCTCCCTGACCTCTCTTCTCCTCCTGACCCTCAAGCTTTCGCCCAGTCCTACAGAGGATATCCATTCATCTGGCACATTGCTTCTCATCAAGGCAAACCCCTGGCCTGGTGCTTCTCCTGAAGAGCTTGTGTGCATCCATCACACCACTCCACCTGTGCAATTTCTCCATCATGCCTCAGCTATTCTGGCAATGGTGAAGCTCACAAAGCTCTGGTTCCTCCTGCTTGACCAATACAGTCCCTGGGCACTAAATTTCTTCTTCAAAGCACTCTTTAATTTACTGCCCATGTGATTTTCCGTACAGTTTCAATATAACTCACTCATTAAGGCCTTGGGATTTGTTGCTAGACAATAGACAGTACAGCAGAGGGAGGTATCATTCAAACTGTTCTTCCAAGTGCTTCTCCAGGAAAGCTCTTTTTCTGCCACAAGCAAACTGCAAAGCTCCTTTTTCAAGAAAAAATGAGCAGGGTGGCACTTGCAAAGCAACTGTGCATCTCTTTGCCATTTTAGCTGAGATCTGAACAGTAGTTTTCTCTGTGTCCCTGGGAGGCATAAAAACTAAGCATGCAAATGGAAACCAGAATATGATCATTGCTAATTTATGAAATCTGAGTTATTATAAACAATGCACATTTCTCATTAAACTCACAGAAAATATGTTTTGTGTTAGAAAATCAGAGCAATTCACAGTTTCTTGGGCAGCAAATTTATGGAATTGAAACATAATTTGAATTTCTGTAGGGTTTATCAGATATAATTTTCACAATTCATTTAGTTAAAGTCACATTTTCTTGTTTTAACTCTCTTATTGGATGACTAAATTATGATGTATAGCAAATTAACCTTTAATCACTAAGAGCTGGGTTCAGACACTATGCTACTCTGCAAGTGTTAGTCAGGAGGGAGAGCTTTGTTCTTGTTAGATGGGACCTTCCTGTGGAAAGCAGCCTCTTCCATGGCAGTAGCATGCTATTCATTTTAGACAAGCAAGAGTTTGCCCTTATATAGCCTTGGAAATACCTAAATACAGCACTGTGCTGTGAACCTGCTTCAGAGGGAAACCTCAGACCCTCAGCTTGGAAATCCTGACTTCCATCTGTCATAACCTAGTAAAGGCAGGCATCTTTTCAGGCTCTCCCTTCCATAATGTGGAAAGTATTTATTAGATTTTTCAGAATTAATCTAGCCCAGAGCTGGTTTAATAGTGTCATATTCTGCTAATTACACAGTCTTAACATTCAATGTTCCTGGCTGTGAAATGTACCCAGCCTCAACATCTCCATTTGATGGACTTACTTGATGTTTTGGCTGCTGTTGTTCAGACCCATCTGCTTGAATGGCATGATGCCCACTCATCAATTGGTTGGACCTTTTCATTACAATATAGATGTCTATCATTTATGAGTTTATGCTAGTTTTCCAGCTAGCATTACACTCACCAGCTACGCAGTGCTTTACGGAAAGCAAGAGGCACACATACCGACAAAAAGACCAAAAATCTGGTTTCATTAGAATAAAGATAATACAGTTGAGGTAGATGTATATTTACCTCATTCATTGTGATCAACTTAGCTGTACTTATCCCTTTTCTTTCTGTTTTGAAAGAAAATTCATGCACTGGCAATTTTTCCCCCAGTCTCTTCTTCACTGACTCAGCAGTAAATATGTAAACAATTGCATAGCTTTCAAAGTTCAACCGCCAGGTATTTGTATCCATTTCATCATGTTTGGTTTTTTTTAAATCACATTCTGCTATTTGTGTAGACAAACTGCAATAAGAGCGTTGTAAAAATGAGTAAATAACTAATGTTGACTAATGAGTAATTGGTTACAAGGCATGATCTTCAGGGCAATAGGTGAGAATATGGACCTTCAGCTAAAGAATATTTGTTCCTGAATGTTTTCTTCAGGAAAATCCCCCCTGAATAAACACTTAGAGAGAAAAAGAGGGATGACTGTAGTCAAACTACACAGCCACTTGGGACTTTAATTCAAGTTTATGAACTTCATTAAAGACAATTTACAACATCTGTGGATATTTTCAATGTTTTTGCAGAATTCATTTTACTTTATTTAAAATTAGACTCCGTTTTTCTAAATGGAGGATCAAAAATTTCTATCAACATCATGTGTCATGTTAAGTGCTAACCAAATATAAATCTTAAGACAAGATAATGATATGGAATAAACTAATAAAAGAAAAGCAACCAGACAGATATTATTACTGAGATTATTTTAGATCATCTCACACTATTTTCAGTGGTGACATCATTCAAAAGTCTTTAAATAGATGTTTTCTCCCCTTTTTGTTACCTGACAAAATAGCAGTACCAAGAAAGGAATTTCAAACAGTGTCTGTGTTGTATCACCAATTTAACAGAATTCTTTCAAGAACATTTGAAGATAGATAGACCCACATTTTTTGAGGAAATGGCAGTGTATAGATAAGGAAAGACTGTATATAAAATCAAAAAATGGGGCAAGAAAAAGGACTTCTGAGTAGTGATCCAGTTTCTTCCAGGTTTGTCAACAGTAGAATGTTTGCATTTCGTTTGCTTTGTTTTCAGAGCCTGATGTTCATGGAGAAATCAGCTTAATCGCTTACATGTCACTCAATAGCCTCTAGTCTTATCCCCTTCTCTCTCTTTTTTTTGTTTCTCCACAGAAACACATGGAATATATTTTGACTATTCAGCACTTCATTGGGATTTTTCTTATTAAATGTCCCGTGCCATGTGCTCAGTTGATGGGGTAGAGCCCAAGCGCTGGCGGCAGGTGCCACGTGTGACACCAGGTGCACCCAGCTCAGCAGAGAGGCAGGGGTGGTGTCCGTCCTCACACGGCAACATCACACAGGACCCGACCGATGTGCTGGGGGGTACTTGTGGCTGCAGCTTGTCAGGTACCGTCGGCTGCCATCGCCTGCGTGCGCGTGGCAGGAGGAATGAACGCGCTGGGTTTGCTCTTTCTCCCCCAGTGCAAACACGGGAAGGATGCAGGCTATTGTCTGCTGTACTTCCCCAGGAGCGATGCCAGTGCGCACTGAAACCATTTCACAACTGGTTATAGGCTGATTTTCTGCCTGGGGAATACTTTCACCAAGGGTGCGTTTTGTGGGCTATGGCCAGGGAATTATCCTGCCCCCAGTCAGAAAGTTGGTCTTGAGCTGCCACAGAATTCCAGAAATGCTGGTTTGGGGAAACAGTCTGTCTAAAAGTGATGACACTGTCTTCTCTGGAAAGTCCTCTCTGCACTGAAATACTACTGAAGAAGGAACACTGATTTCTTGCTTACACTTAATCAGACTTGTTGACATTTAGATGAATGGAAAAAAAAAGTCTCCCCTGAATACATTAATGGTGTAGAAAAGAAAGATATAGATTACATGGGCCCTCTATAGAAGCAAATCTTGCATGAAATTCTTGTCATTTGATTAATATCCCAAATCAAAAGTCTTACCACATTGCAATCTGGGACTCAAGCCAGCTTAGAAACTAAAACCTATATTTTCAGTATAACTGTGTTCATAATGACAAGACCGCATGGTCACAGCTTCAAATTTAATAAAATCTGTCTCTTGCTGTCCTATTTCTAGGACACCGGGCAGTACCTTTGAAAACAAGACAAACAACATCAGGTTGCAGAAAGAGAGATACTCTTTGAGAGAGCTGGTGATGGAGACCTGTACAGCGCTGGAAGCTGGAGTACGGGAGGTTCCTTTGGGATGTCCACCTGGTGGGACAGGGAAAGGGTGACTTTTCACTCCTGTAAACTTTGACTCATCTTTGCTTAACCAATTTTTTTTTTTTTTAATGGATGTGTGCTAGACCGACTTACTGGTAAAATCAAGTCTCACCAACTCATTACATACCTGTACAACATTGCACTAAACCTGTACAACACGTTGCTAATTAACACTTCACCTCTAAGTATTCACCTTGCAGCTGGCCTGCAGTTACTATAGATTTATTTTGCTCTTGCCAAAACAACACTCGTATGTTAGTAAACATTTCTTTATATATCAAACCTCATGTACTTTGGCACTATTAATGATGTTATTTAAGCACTGCCCTAAGAAAAGAGGAGCAGAGGAGCTGTGAACCTCTGCTCCCTCTGCCCCTGCACGGCCACTCCAGCAACATCCCCTACCCAGCAGCAGCATTTCTGGGCAGCCCAGGATTTCACGTTGAGGTCTGTGCTTGGTGCTGTTCAAACACAAAGAGATGCTCCTTTCTGCAAAACACTTATCCTGCTCATAATCACAGCAAACTTGGAATTTATTTCCCGTTTCGTTAGTGGTGTTTGATCAGGAATTAGTTCAGTAACTCAGAGAGCTGTATGGAGGACAACAAAGGGTGTATTTGAAACATCAAAATCTTAGACTTTAAACTATTCTGCAAATACAGGCCTGGATAGAGAAAAAAATATTTGCTTTAAGTAAAAATACCAAAATGAGAAAAGCCTAGACATTACAGGAATTTTTTGCTTACTTAACTTTATATAAAGTATGAAAATTAATGTGATATGTGGATAACTTGATCTCTCCAGAATATACTTTACAAGTCATAGATTCTATATGATGTTGCTGTTGCTATAGTAACTCTTTTTTATGGCATGGCAAATGCTCATACAAAACCTTTTGACTTTTAGTAAGAAAATTTGCATTCTCAAAATGTTTTCAAGTAAAGTTTATGACCTAAAAATAACAGATTCATTGTCTTTCCCTTCTCCCATCTCTTTTAGCTAGACGTAAGCAATTAAAATTATGCTTCCTTAATCAAAGACTTACTCTGTGATCTAAAAAGTGATTTAATCTCACAACTACATTGTAACCCGGTAACTTAAGAGTAAACTCAAATGAGGCTTCATATGTAAACTACTGTAGTAGGTTTCCCTCTTTTTTTCCTTTCCCTCTTTTTTTTTTGTTTTTTTGTTTTGTTTTGTTTAAAGGTGAGAAATTACTCAAATGCAGTGTGAAGCATTCACTTAATACACGGTGTGTAAGCTCAGTCCTTTTTATCTTCTCTGTTTTGAACACCCAACTGGCCAGTTTTACCCCACTGAACTAATGCAAGACAAAAAAAAAAAAAAAGAAAGGACCTCAATGGCACACACTTTGGATAAATACCTCTACACTGTACATTTGCCAAGAGAGCTTCTAAGATCAGCTCTGTAAATGTCATGATCCTTAATGCTATTGTGGTATAACTGAAGAGCGTTCCTTGAGCCCATTTGGCTGGGCTGACTAGCGCACTTTGTTTTCCCAGGAGAAGAAAGCAGAGTAGTAAACCATTTTTGCAGAATGTCATTCTCCCACAACAGTTTATGAAAGAAACATCTGTGACAAGAATCTTTAATGCTTTTCTCAAAGCCAAGCTGACAGTAAAAGAGCATTGCTAAAAGTGGCAAATCAATCCCATTCCACTCCTTCCAGAGCAGGACACCTAATTTGCTATGTATCACATGTATTTTCTTCACATGTGCTGAGAGGCTGTGACATTGATGTGGTGGCTGTCGTCCAAGCTTCTGTTGAATAAACACTTTGGCCATATAGCAGGCACGCTGGCGTGTTTAGCAATGTCTGCTGTCCACTGCAAGTTTACTTCACCTCAGGGAAAACATGTTTAATTTACAGATCTCAGTGTGGGGATATAAATGGTATATTTGAAAGCTGATTTGAAAACCCTAAATCATCGTAGAGAGTGCACTCTGTAGTTTTGGGGGGAATTTTTAAATTTGGCATGCTTAATTTAGTGTGAGGGGTTTTGTACTACCTGGAAACACAGACAGATGAGACAGAAGAAAGTAACAACTAACACAGTTCAGCGGCTAAAAATTATTTCTTTACTGGGCTTGTGTTGATTTTGGTACAAAAGTAAGATGATTTAGCTGAAACCAGCATCACAAAAGGTATCTAGATCAGAGAGAATAATTTTTATATTTAGTTAGTTAAACATCTGAAAGCTTTTACTGCCATTGGACAATGAATCAAAGCCCTGGTGAGTGGCGTGCTGAGGAAACTCAGAGCTCAGCTGTGAATCAGAAGGATCTTTCTTAAGTTACAGTTGGGTTTTTTTAAGGATGTAGCATTACTGAAAGTTTTGGTTATCCCCAAATTAAAGTAAACCCTTAAATAAACTTCTGATGTCTGCAACATTTAAATTAATCTATTTTGAAGCTTTTTGCAACTGAAAATAATGTAGAAAGGGGACCACAGCTTTTGGCATGGCTCATACACACTATAGCATTCCTCTTTCGTGTAAGGATGTTAAATGCAATGCCCCTCTCGTCGCCCTTTCCAGCACGAGCACGTGAGCCCAGCCATGTAGTTTTTCAGCACTGTCAGATCTCCCCCCGAATCCCATGGGAGTTTTGGCTGAGAATGGAGCTCACAGTGTAATGAGATGGATCCAGATCGTGAACTGACAACACCAAGAACCTTTCCTGGCAAAGAGTTGAGTATCCCCAGATCTGAATGCTGAGTGAGATTGAAGGCTGGAATGACATGGGCTGCAGTGAAAACAGCCACGGTGCATAACAATGGCAGAATGCTTGTGCCTCACTCATTGCCAAGGGAAAATTGGTAAAACTGCTGGGATAGAAACTTAAATCCCAAATTTTTCACTTAAAATAAGGGAGCTCTACAGAGGGCAGCCACAAGTATTTCTTATTTACAGGGCACTTTCTGAATTCAGGCGCTGGCATTGGGGCTGTTGCTCATTATAAAGTTGAGACAGTTCTGAGTTCCAGGAAAAGTCAATTTATTCCATTAGTTGCCATGGATAACACTTGTTTGTATATATTTTTAAAGCCAGAGAAGTGGAACTGCATAAATAAAGGGACTGGAATTCAGAATACTTTCCAAAGAGATGTAATTGGCATCTCCGTAGTTGTTCAATTAGTGGCACTTGATTGGATAACCAAACTCATCTAAGTCCTCTTGAATGCCCCTGTGACTTGTAAGTCAGCTTCAGAACTTATGGACAGAGTAAAAAGGAAACTTCAACACTAATGATATTTAGACTGATAATTCACAGCACAACAGAGAGAAGGAAGACAGACTCACCCTGAGGCTGTGTGAATGGAAAGCAAGGGTGGTTTCCAGAGCAAAAGATGGACCAGAAAGATTTAATCCCAGTGAGAACAAGCCACCTGTTCTGCCACACACACTTCTCCTCATTCCTCCTACCACCTGCCTTATGCAGAGGAGAAGGATTCCATGCCTTCAGGAAGCAGAAGATTCAGTTCTGCTCTTTTTTCTCCTTTTTTTTTTTTCAGAAAGAAAGTGGTTCCACACAGTTAGAAATGTCCCTTGCAATTTTCAAGCTGATTTGAACTTGAAAATACTCTCATCTGACTTCAATGGAACAACTCTTCAGTAGGGCACGCTTGGCTGGGCTGGATGCTCGTTGAGAAAACCAGTCTGCAACCACCTGTCGGCTGCCGGGTCCTTTTGTGAACATTCAGCTCTTTGAGAATAGGACCCTATTTCGGCATCTGCACAGCTCTGAGCACATTCTATCCTAGTGGAAGCCTGGAGCCTTAGACACTACTCAAAACATGCATTTTTTTAAACATTGCAATAGCTTTAATAAGCAGGCAAGTAAAAAAATCCCTGCCAAGTTAACGCTGAGTCCCGAATTTGCCCAGAGAACAATATAAGCAGGTAGTTTAAACACTGCTGGGATTTTTTTAAGGAGGCATACTTGGTGCAGTAGATAACAAACTGCTTTTTCTTTGACTAGTTCTTCGTTTCCTTTTGTGTGCCCCTGCTCCCATATAGTCGATATCCCAAACATCAAAACACAATTTCATTTTATTTTTCAGAGTTCATTTACTTACAATCAAAGGCTTTTGTTACAAAGAACAAAGCACATGTGTCTAACAGTTTGACCCTTCCTCCATCCTTCCCTAGGGGTTGCAATTAAACTTTCATTTAAGTAGTCATTTGGTGTGTGGGATACTATGCTAAAATACTTTGAATCAGTGGTTTTTGTAAGGCCCCCAGCTGCTCTATCTACAGCACCCAGTGACTCTTCTGATCACATTGGAAAGACTTTGCTAATATTGGGTATGCTTGGGAGGACTGATTATTTAGATAGAAGAAATGAAAATAGAGAAAGGATTCTTTTTAGGGAAAGGCACTGACTGCAAAGGACAACTGGAGTGTGTATTATGTGTCTATCCATTTCTTGTCCATCATTTTGTTTCTGCCATGGGAATACATCAAAATATTGGCTTCCTGTGCATAAGGCGCTTATTCATGACTTAGGACCTTGTAAATTCCATATGTGATTGTGTTAAAATGTCCTTATGTTTCCCATGCTCATACTACATTTTTATGTGTGCCGGCACGTTCTCCCTGCCCCTGCTCCTGTACTACTCTACATGCATAGAAATGGAAAATTTGTCTTCCTAAAAAAAATTGCATTCTGAAAATAAAAATGTTGATGGATAGGGAAAGAGGGAGACATCTCTTTTTCCCTTGTCTTTGTCATTATTTTCCACATTTTGTAAGAAAAAATAGTTATATTTATTCCTGAGTGATTTTGGAGTTGCTTTCCTTCCCTCCCCTCCCTTCCCCTTCCCTTGCCCAGTTTGTCTGTTTTTCTTTCTCATCTCATTCATTTCCTTGAAAGCATTCACACCAGAGGAGCTCCATCCACTATTCTGTGGCTGGAAACTAGCTTCCTTCAGAGAAAACTAAATCTAAAGCCATGCTCCCACACTTGAGAAACAACCAGAAGGACCATCAGCCAGTCTTCCAGTGCACAGCTAACACATTCCTTACAGAGAGGTTTACATCACATGTGCAGTGGAGGCATTCAACCCAGAGGTCCAAACTCTATTTAATTAAAAATAAGTCCTGTGAACCACATGAAATGGAGTTGCAAGAAGCCTAAGCACGTATCAGTCCAGTTTACAAGATCTGTTTCTACTGCGCTGAACTGCAGGCTAATGTAATGTATACAGTACATCTAAAGTGTGCCAGGCCTGCAGCCTCCCTTTTAGCTGGATTACTAAGAACCTCTGTCCTCTATAAGGCTATTTTTCACAAAGTTTGAGGCTTCTGTCTCTACAGGCACACGGCTTCTGAATGGATGAAAGACCAGTATACAAGCTGCATTTCCTCAGAAAACTGGCTAAAACTTGTGCCATTCTTATTGAGATACAAATCCATGTCTGCACACCAGTATCAATAACAGTTCTTCTCAGTTATGCCAAAATGTTTTTGCATTGACATCGCAGTTGTCGGCTCATATGTTTCCCCCAAAATGTGCACTCTAGGACTAAACTGAAACTGAATTTAGAATTTTCTAAAGTTTTGGGGGCGGAGCAGTCATTAGAATCTTGTATGTGCATTTCATGAAGGGCTTAATCAAAACTCATCCAATTCCCACCTCACCCAGTTTAGAAAGGGATTTAAATCCAGTACCACATTTGGATCTGAATTTCGTGCCTGGGGGCTCATTTCTGTTATCAATTAGTAGTTTGTCTTGTGATGTATCAAAAGGCGGTACCATATAGGCTGTTGTTTAGTGATGTACATAATGTAGCTTTAAATTTCATTGGGAAACTAAACAAAATCTCTGGCCTTAGGGCTGTATGTTCAAATGCTCCAGTCCCATAGTGCATTACACCAGTCAACACTTCTTTTCAAATACCACCCGCATAACAATTAACCTCACTTCAACCTTGAGGTCTCTGATTAGTGATGGCCTATTGTTTAAGTTCCATTAACATAGCCCCTGTGTTGCCCTATTCTCACTCAAATGGACTAATCAAATCAGTCACCAAGGACTTAAGCTCAGAGTCCAACTCCTTTAGTAAGCAGCGATTTTCAATTTAAGTAGAATGATGGATGTCATCAACACAGTCACAATTAGTATAGTTCTGACACGGAAAACGTTCTTAATGATCCCAAATTTGTGAAATATCAAGGGTCTCAGCAACTTCTAATATGAGAATTTCTATGTATATCAGAAAAATTACAATATCAATAGGGTAGTCAATGCATTACCTTGTATCTGAAAGTCTCTGAAAGGACAGAACCTCAATCAGATTCCATTTAATTTCAAGAAACAAATGCTGTTTTGAACCAGCAGAAATAAAAACACATTAGAGCATTTTTAAATGTTATTTTTCACTACCCACATCATATTTATTATGAGGGAAAAAAAAAATTTAAAAAAAGAAAGCATTGTTTATTTTTCCAAATCTAGTTACAAAGTTGTTATTCTTGACATTCTTCTTACTTGGATTACACAACCATGTTTTCATTCCCATTAGCTGATACTTGTCCTTTCAATAATTTGGATTAAAAATGGTCTAGTATTATTTCTTTGGATTATTTTTAACACTGTCTTCTATTTATGTCAAGGTAATGAATGATTCAAGACAAACCTCTAAGAAGATACAGTGGAAAAGTCATGGAAAATACAAGCTGAACTTCACCAGTAGAATTCAGGGCCAAATTTGCAATGGGCAAATATGCATGCAATGAGAGTTACAGCCTACTTACCATCATAGATACCCACTGTGCACAGGCAAGAAATTCTTTTATTTTCTTGCACATGCAGTTATTGCATGAGCAGCACATACATTTTCCAGCCATTCAGATCTGGTGTTTCTTTGAATACACAGCAAAAAGTCAAAGTGGGAAGCCTCTGGCCATTGAGCAGGACATTGAGGACACCAAGGATTTTCAAAATGGAGCCTTTGTGGCAGATAAGATTTTGCTGTGATTGTAACTGGTAATTCCTACCTAATGAAAAAGAAACTCTTTTTGTCTTTTTTCTCTTGTAATCTTGTTTCCTTGCCAAACTTCATCCACTTTCTCAGTCTAATATTTTTTTCAGATCATGATGGAATCTTGGTCTCACAGGTCCTCAGAATATGATGAAGTTTCTAGGTAATGCTCAAACATAGCTTTTCTTTTATGATCAGCTAGAACATTGTGCACAGAATAAACATTGCCAGACACATTAAATGTTTTATTTCTCTGCTTCAGAGAATGAAATTTGGCAGAAATATTCCCCAATTTAAATCCAGCTTTTGTCTGCCTCATTGCTTTACACACCATGTAGTGAAAGAACTGGCTTCACACTGCTCCCACACCACCAGTCCATCTGACTGACAATAGATCCAATCTGCATTACATGCGAGGCCATGTGAGCAGTCTATTCTGCTCCTCCATCTCCACCGACAGCTGGAACTGGACTTGGAGCAAATACCAAGAGAATTTGCATGATAGTCCATTTGGAGCACATATGCTATAAATTCACCATTTCTGCAAAATGGCAAGCCATAGGCCTCGTCTACACAGAAGTTACACGAATTTAAATTAAAACCAATTTAGTCTAAACCAGAATGAACTTCTGCGCGAACACTTGCAATAGTTTAAAATCATCTCGCTTCAGTTTATCCAGCAGACAGCTAACCAAATGCAAGGGAAGTACAGACTTGCCGAGCAAGTCTCCGTCTTTAACCAAAGTCACTTTAAGCCCCACCTTCAGCCCCTTGGCTGGCCGGGGCTCTTCAATCATACCTGTCATTCAGAATTGGGGAGATTCTCTTGCAGCGCTTCTGCTCTTGCTTGTGTTACCCACAGTCAATCATTGCCTCCTCTTTGGAGGACTCCAGAAGTGGCACTACACAATGCCCAGCGCTGGATCAGGTTCGATCCTGCCAGTCCATCACTGGAGGCGCTGCGGCAGCAGCTTCTGGAGTGGCAAACGCTCCACACATTCTCCAGTCATTGTTTTGGCAACGTTACCCCTGGGCACTGACCCCCGCCTGCACTGCCTCCTGTTGCTCTTTTGTTCAAGAGAAAACTTGTCATTTAGAGGCTGATTATTAGTTTTCTTTTCTCTTCGCCTCCTCTGAGTCCCCCTTTAACTGGATCGTCACGAGTTTTAGGAGAGTTGCCCCTTTTTAAAGAAAACAAAACAGAATAAACAACCTCTTCCCAGTCCCTGCCAGAGCTCTCTTCTTTTCATCAACATCCATTTTCTGCCCCCCCCAAAAAATGAAAGGACTGAGAGAAAAAAGACAGCTTCTTCCCTCCCCCCACAATGAAACAACAAAGAGCACAAACAAAATTAAAATTAGGCCTTTAAGCTGACTTTCACCACTTAACTTTTGACACGTTTTTGCAAATTTCGTTCAAGTCCCCTCTGAAGACTCAGCCAGTGAAACACACTGTACCAAGGGGCATTTCCAAGCCTTTTTGCGCAACTTCCGTGAAACTGCCCGTGTGTTGTTTGGAGTGGCAAAGGCACCTTTCCGCTAATTCGGAGGTTCTGACACAGAAAAAGCATCTTCCCTTTGCAGGAGAAATCAAGGGTGAAACGTATACCTTTTCACCTTTATGTAACTCTGAAAATATTTTGGTTCTGATGCATCCAGACTCACGCTGCAAAAGGATCTCCAGGTGGGTGATTTATAAGAAGTTAAAGCCGTTGCCCAAAAGTTCTGTTCTATTTTATGCCCACGTAGCGTCGGTTCAGCTTCATTGTCTTGCTCTGAGAAGTAATTGTTTTTTCTCTCCAGAAATATATTTTTCTTCCAGTAAGTCTGCATCATATTCCTCATCTGGAACGTATTGGGAGCGCCGCACTGGGCTCAGCTTGCAGCTGCTCCCAATCATACGCGATGCGCTCGGAGCCGACCTGCAGAACGCCCGGCAGGAGAGGTGGGACCGCCGGCCCCGGCACTGCTCCTCCTGCCCGGGGACTTCGCCGCTCTCCGCTTCCTTTCCAGGTGTAATTCAATGTGGCATTTTTGATCCGCAAAGCCACTCATGGTTTAAGAGCTTGTATTTCTTCGAGGCTGCTTCTCTGTTTCAACATTGTGTTTCACCTGGCAGCCAAGATTGGCTGCCAGTTGCATGAGATGAATAGCAATGTTGACTCTGTAGAATACATGAGAGTTTGTAGAATGACAGGCCATTCTCGGTGGATATACAGCACAGGAGCAATAGAAGGATGGGGAGTGTCTTGTTTCATAGAGGAGAAAGGAAAGAAAGGCCTCTTTTCATTTGAAAAAATTAATATTACCTGTTTTTTTCTTTTGTAAAAAGAGTAAGAAATGAAACACTCCTCTGCAAATACTCTGTAGTAGAATTGCTAAGAACTGTGTGTGTGACTTGTGTATCTTTTCCTTAGAAGTTGTTAGGTGTTTTATTGTTCTTACTTAGATTTAGAAAATCCTAAAGAAAAAAAACAAAAAACAGATATACATTAAAATCATGACAAGTTTCCACCACGGGAAATCATGCATATTGAATATTGACTGCTGCTAACAGAAAATTAGAATTTACTGTAATAAAGCAATCAATTTAATATAACACAAAGAAAGCATACGTGATGAGCTAGTTGGATGGCTGCACATTTCCTCTGTGAGACCTGTCCCTAAAAGTCTTCTGCATCGGCCTGTGCAGATGCCATGAGATAAGGATATGCCTTCATGGGTTTGCAGTCATCCAGCTTCTCTTGGGTTTTATCTCTGGTTTTATAGCCTGCCTTACTGAGGCAAGGCACAGGTGCTGTTATAGTATACCCAAGAGACTCTTCCTTCCGTGTAACCCCCGGTGCCTTCTGCCTCCAACCAGCACCCCTTTTGCCTTTCCAAGGAGCACCCAAGCCTTGCCACATACCCTCATTCCCTCTCCCTATTCTCACCTTCCCACATGCTCACCTTGAAGTCTCTTCCCTTTTCTTGCAGATCTCGCAGCCAGACAAGGCTCCTATTTAAACTGTGAGAAAACTAATTTTCTCTGACTTAACCAAAGTAACTATGTTGAGCGTCAGTTAGCAGGCTTACTTATAAAATACACAATATTGTTGAAGGTTGGGATTTTACAGCAGGTCAAGAAATATTCTGTCATTTCCCTGTAGATGGAACGTCTTCATTGCTCTGTCTTCTTCACCTAAAAGAAAAACTCATGACTGCAAGGAGAAGGTTGAGGAGAGGACTTAAAAGCATTTTAGAAACAGAGGAAAAATGGAAAACCTATTGGCTTTCTCTAATTCATTTTTTAACAAAATCCTTTTTAAATAAAATTTTATGCTTGGTATGGTGGCAACAAGCTGTCATTTCACTTCTCTTGGGGCTGTGTTTGGAATTGGCCAAACTGCAGCTAACCGCTGTGTAGGATACAGTTGTATAATAAGCAATGTCCATTGCAATAGTTTCAGCTGCATTAAATCAGCTCAGTAAAGGTAACTGAATATCAGGAAGCATCATTTTTCCTTACTTAGACAAGGCTTGAGTGGAAAGGGATAGCAAACCCTTAGCACGACATACAGCATCTGCTCCACTGCTGCTGGCGCTTCTGAGCCTAGGGACCTGAGACATGCCCCAGGTTCTTCTGCAGCAGTTGCTAAGGAAACATTTTAGGGAACCTTTTTCATAAATTCATAGTAATCTCCATTTCTCAAATGTCAAGGCTAATGACTCGCCCTTTGATTGCAAATGGGATTTACTAACACAGAATTGCTGGCAGCCTTCAAAGCTAAATTGTATTTGTCAGCATTTGAAGACTTTTAGTACGTTGGTTACCACAGCTCCCCTTGAGTGAGCAGAAAATGTAGATTCATGAATATCTGGCAGAATTCCCTCAGAAATATTTCACCCCTTTCCTAAGTTTCCACATAGGAAAGAAGACAGGAATTGGTGTCTGCAGGGCTCCTGCAACAGGGAATCCCCAGAGCAGAGCCTGCACCTTAGGAGCTTTCTAGCCTGAGGTGCCACAAGGCTCTCCTGGGGAGCACAGGTCCCAACAGAGGGGAGTTGGGACCAGCCTAAATCTGTCTCTGGGCTTGGGCTGTAGAGACATGCACCCTGCCTTTCTCCCTGGAGGCTACGTCTGCTTGAAGGCAGCTGGATGTGCCCACAGATTTTGTGCAAGTCACACGTGAATCAGTGGCCTTGTTTTTCCACTGATTGATTGCTATGTGAGTCTGCAGTTTTACCCCTCATGCGTTTGGGATATCACCTGAAATGAGACCAAGAACCTTACACTACGTTGTTTTGTGCCTTCACAATTCTTTTTCTGCCAAATGTGAAGTTTGCAAATGCACCCTGGGACTTCCTTCTTCAAAGTATTCGAGAAGGTATCAACAAACCCAGACTTCAAGGATGTTATCTATTGCTTTGAAGGCAATACATATTTAGAACAAGATTCTCTCTCAAGTGATACAGACCTCACTGCAGATGGATCTACTTCCAAGTTAAAAGCTTGTAGCCCAGAATACAATTTTAAAAGTGGATACTTTAATACCTAGTGCTTTAAAAATACATAAAAGAACCTCAAAGAAATACAGACCTAACAGCAAAGTTTCTGTAAACAACTTTCTGTAAACACTTCATATTAATATAAATGCTTATCAGAAATCCATTTGAACATTGGTACACACTGCATTTAATAAATTTCCACTAAATATATGTTACAGATATAATGTGCTCTGAATGGATTCATATTATAAATCACTGGACTTATGGAAATCCTTTCTCCCTGGAATTACCAGTAACTGGTATATGGAGGACACCACTGATGGGATCGATAACTTGGCTGTGAGCAGCCTTGCATCGTTGGGGGACACATTTCACGGTATAAAAGGAGTATCCACTCGTTTAGGAATATGCACTTAAAACATACAGAAATGCCTGCAGGGGAACACTTGTACATTATTTTGAAGTATTTTCTGGTCACCTTGAATGTTATTGTCCAAAACAGGCAGATGGAGAAAACACTCATCCAACTTCTGCTTTCTCTGTCTGGGGAAAATGTATCCCTCAACTATGTTTTGTACCACTCTGCCTAGAGACAGACAATTTGACTTTTCTGTTGTATCTGGCTACGGGAATTCACAGTGTAGATTTGCTCGTTTTTCAGCTGGCATATTTCAGCCAAATTGCCAGAATATACAAGTCCTATCGCCAGCCCAGGTGCTGGGAGAAGGCTCCACTCTAGAACTCATTTAATCTAGAATATAAAAAGAGGAATCACCCCCTCTGAGATGCTAACACTGGTGTTTCTAAGGCCATTTGTCTTTCTCAGTTGATTGGCTTCTAATTCTACACTCTCTCATAAAATTTTTCTTTTACTGATACTGTAAAATGAAGTACTGCAAGTGTAAAGGTGGATTTGGGCAGTTCCCCCTTAGTTTCCAGCTGGCTCTATCTAAAATAATAGTTTAAAAATACACTTAACTCAGAAAATAAGTCTCCAAAACTTGACTGAAAACATATGGCCCCAAAATGTAGATGAAAACTGAACAAACATCTGCATTATCATACTGTTTACCAAATGCTGAAATCAATGTCCAGTCTATTTCCTCTTTCTGTAACCAGAAAGTCTGCTTAGTTATTGTGCATTATAACACAAACCCGATAGCATATTATTTTAGTAACACTGAGTTTTCTCACTGCCTTAATGATTATTTACATAATTTTCTAACAAAAAAAAAAAAAATGCTAATCTGACTAGGAGGATCTATCTCTTAGTTTTAGATTCATCAATACCTGTAATTTCTGCACCTGTATGCCTTTTTTTGTGTGAAGTAAACTGCCATGTGCACTGCACCATGTACCACAGTGGCTCTTACTTGTAAATACCAAGATAATACCTGCACACTTAGAAACAATTGCACAGTTGCATGGAGACATAGTATATGTGATTGTGGTTTAACCTTTTAAAAGAATTGGGGTTTTGGTTCTATTAAAAAACAGAGATACAGACTCTGGGAGGTTATTTTATTCCCATATAGTAAAATGTGAAATCCTGAGGACTTTGAATCATTCTGTAATTCAAACAAAGTTTTATTGTTTCCTGAAATGTAACAATCATTAGAACATCATCTAGGTAGATTAACACTTTCTTGTCTTGCTTCTTGGAGCACTAACAACCTGATCTACCAGCACAATACACATTCCTAATGTTCTCTGTTCAGTCGAAGAAGGGAATTTCCTCTAATTTTGGCAAAGGATATGCTGAGAAAAACGTTACTTAACTACCACATAGCCATAAATCTCCTTTGTAAATCTTGCACTTTTTGGAAGGCTTATTGCTAAAACTTTTGCTTCAGAAGCACATTTAAGGGGTTTAGATTTAATAAGGTTAAAAACCATCTGAGCATTTGGAGACTACAAAGAAATAATATATCTGTAGTGTCCCTTGCGATAGATTAGAGACAGGACTTGGTTGCGGTAATGAATATAAATGGGATTCTTTATTAAAGCCACTGGACAGAAGCAGGACTGTAGCTCTGCTCTCCAGCTCCCAGGCTAACTGCACACAACCTGTGCTTTCCAATAGCACCACACAAGTCTATCCTAAATCCTGGCCTAGATTCAGCAGCTCTGGAAGGGATTGCCAAGCCTCATGAAACCGAGTTACTTAAATTGTTCAGCAGTGGGTACAACTTCCAGAGCATCCCCTGCCAAGGCTTACACAATCCCTGCATTTGCATGCACGTGAATTAAACAATGAAAAGGCTGGAGATTCTGCAACTGGGAATAGAAATATCCTCCCTGCAAAAATCTTTTTCTCCTTGCAAGTTTGAGGATAAAAATAGGTCTGGGACTTAAAAGCCTAGAGATTTAATTTCTTTAATGCCATTTTAATTACAAAACTAACTTGAACAGTGAATGTAAATATACAGTGGAGAGAGGAAGACACCTCTTCGTATGCTATAGCCAACATTATAGGCTTATTCCATGTGTTGGAGTTCTTTTTCATGGAGACTGGACTGAGAAGTTAACAAATGCTTATGGTCCTTGTACTGAGTCCAGAGCATGCTCGAGGCACAGACAAAGTTGGTAGTGGTTAATCATCGGCTCTGCTTAGGCCAGAGGGGAAAGGAACTGGACCCTTGACCCTGCAAAGCCCACTCCTGTTGATGCAACCCTTTGCTCGTCCTCTTCCTGCCAGGCTAAGGGAAGTTGAGCATTCGCAGCCCCGTGACTGGCAGATGGACAGGGCAGAAATGCCCCATGTGCCTCACGGAGTGGTTGCTCTCACACTCCCAGGCCAAGGCGCACAAGGATACGTACAGGGGCTGCAGTGCATAGCTGGGACAGCCCCACAATGAAAGGGAGGGAGTGAAGGAGGATGTTGGTTAAGCTGTGGGTGAAGGGTCTCTCCTCCCTCATCACCCCCTCCTCAAACCTCGCCGCCTCCTCTGACCTTCCTGTTCTGCTCTGCAGCCCCCAGTGTGCCACCACGCTGCCCTCTGCCTCTGCTGCCCACCTGCCCCAGCCCAGCGCCCACCCTCCTGCTCCTCCTTCAGCTGGGCAGACCCAGCCCACAGCCCCTCACCTTCAGGAGCTGGGCTGCTCTTGACACGTAAACCTGCAAGTGTAAATCTCCTTTGAAACAGGTCCATGAGGCTATTTGCAGACCACACTCACCATTAGGAATGCTTTTAACCAAACACGGTGCCTTCTCTTCATTTTTCAAGGAGCGAGGGGGAATGTTTTCCCTGCACTCCGATGGGCTACCTGGGTTTCAGCATGAGGAGTATCTGCCAGAAACTCCAAGATCCCTCCATGGAAAATAGACTGCTAAAGTCAAACACATCCAGTTCAGCTTCAGAACTTCTCCAGAAAGGGCTGTGGCAGACATTCAGGCTGTTGCACAATTACCATCGAAGGCAATAGTTGTGGCCTCCCTCGTGCCCGCACAAGTACAGGCACAGCCACACACCTTGCTGGCACAAACCTCCAGAGCCTTCCTCACCAGGGGACTCGATGGGTGGGGGGCTCTAGGGATGCTAGGGGGCTATAGGGAGGGGTTAATAACTCAAATTAGGGACGTAATTACTTTCTTACTTGTCTGACTGGGAGATGAAGGCTGGTCTTTGAAGCAGTGAGTGTGGTGGAAGACAATCAGAACCCTTTTTACTTGTACAGTGTTGACTATTGGTGATAGGGTTATCCTAAAAAAAGGACAAAAAAACCTCTCAAACCCCCCCAAATAAACGGTCAAAACCTGCGGCTCCTAAATTAGAGAATACACATAAAAATATTACTTAGAGATTTCTGATTTGTATGTTCCCATCAGCACCCCCCTCCTCTTTTCTCTCTCATGCTGGTACTCCAGTGCTGTGTTGAGCAGCGGATCTGAATAAGCAGGAGGGTGCAGTGTAGTTGTGGGATCTCAGGATATCAAGAGGTGAAAGGGTGATACTGCTTTCTGATTTGAAGAGCTGACTTGAGGAAAGCCTGTGATCACATCAGTGGGCCACATGTACCAAGTGAGCGTTGCACATGTTAGTATTTTAAACATATGTGGTTCTTATTTCCTAAGTTAAAGGAAAACAGTTTGCAAGCATCGGGGTGTGTTGTTATTTCAAATGCATGGTAAATGTGGATTAAGGGTGTTTCAAGATTCCCATGGTCTGATGACTACAAATACCTGCAACATCCAACTTTGGTTTTGAAGTTTTCCCAGCGTTTAAAATGTCTACCTCACAACACTGGTGTGGGACCTGGTTTCATTTTAGAGGCTCATGGAAACAACCAGGGCAGCAGGAAGAATAACAGCACCCTCCTAGCAAAATACAGGAAATCTTTTCAGCCAGATGCACTGCAGCACTGGGGCCACCATGAAAGTCTCACAGTTAAAGAAACCTCACAACATCTTCTAGGCAAAAAGGGGATCATCACGTCTCCTAACACTTCATCTTGTATTAGAAATAATTCTTGCTCAAGGAAGAAAAAAAGAGCCAATAAAATGTTCAAACTTCATTCCTTTATTGACTTTTTTTTCCCCTTATGTTATTAATAAGAATTTACAAGCTTATTTACAGTGCAAGGTTTTAGCATGGATTATGCTTGTATGTAATTTGCATTTTAAAAATCCTTGGGGCTTTGTGAATTTAACAAAATCCTTTAAGAATTAATGGCGTTTATTCTGGGGTCAGATTTCTTTAAAAGGTCTCTAAACTGGACCTTTATATTTTTGCGTGAAAGGAAATAGAATCTCCTGGGCACCTTATGATTGGGGGAGTTGGATATGAAAATGTGGGATTTGCATGTTGTAGACATTGCTCATGGCAGGGTGCAGGTGAAGAGCAAGTGGCCAGCTTCAGCTTGGAGCCACTTTGAAACAGAATTCCTGACTTGCAGACCCCATGAATGCCATTTTGATAGGTGGGAAGGCTGTAGGGATGCTTGAGGGGATGAATATCACAAAATAGTGACATTATCGCTTTCTTGTTTGTCTGAGAGGGAGAGGAAGACTGTGGTCTTTGAAGCAGTGAGCGTGGTGGAAGACATTCAGAAGCGTTTTACTTGTACAGTGTTGACTGTTGGTAGGGTTATTCTCCAAAAATAAAAAATATACAAACAAAAAAACGAACCAAGCAGCCAAAACCTGCACCTCCTAAATTCGAGAATACACATTAAAATGCTGGCCAGAGGCCTCTGATTTGTATGTTCCCATCTCCCTCTCCCTCTCTCTCTTTCCTCTTCAGTGCTAGTGCTGTATTGAGTTGGAAATGTATAAATGTTACATGTAAGATGCAGCCTTACTGTTGCATCTTTATTCAACATCAACTTCCAGATGGGAACTATTTTTCATGGTTCATAAAGCCAAATCCAGCTGCTACATTTGGACCTACATAAGGAATCCACATTTTATTGCCTCAGCAGTGCATATAAAACAATTGCTGTTGTTTCTTTAGTACTGGTGCACCTCACATTTCTCAATACATTTTAGATATTTAAATTTTTAAAACAGTATTTTATAGTTCCTCATTTAGCTGTGCACCATAACAAGATCCTGCTTTTACAACATTTTCCAGATATCTAACATAACTGAAAGAAAAACGATCGCGGACAAATGGTATTCAATATAGCAGCCATATATTCAGTTACTTACTAAGAGTGTTCAGACAATTTCCTATGTAAACCACAATGATATTAAATACTTCTGGAATCTCAGCTTTATTAAGAGACAGGAAGTGCAAACTCAGGAGCCTTTCCCCTCCCCCTCAGCTAATCTGACTCTTTGATAGTCATGTGTTAGGAATAACCATGGAGTTGCTCCTAACGAAAAATATTCCCACAGCTAAGAGAAAATTAACCCTTGCGAAACCTCAAAGGCGAGAGTGGAGTCCATGTGTTCACAGAAAGAGAAAAAAAAAAATCACCATTAGGAGGAAGTTTATGCCAGCAGCAGGTCTACACAACACTCACTGCCAGCTATTCGATGCGGGCATAATTCATTTGCATTTTAGATGGCATTGTCAGAGCAACTACAGCACATCCATTGCAGAGGAGAATTACCCAGCCTGGCAAAATGAGCCATCTTTGTGCCTCTCTCGCTCGCCGCAGAGGAGACGCGCTCTGCAGCCGCCCGCTCGTGGGTGCTGGGGGCTTTGCTCCTCCGCTCTCCGCTGGCAGATGCCAGGCTGTTCGCTCGAGAGCAAACAAATCCCCACAAAAAGCGCCGAGGTGGGACAGAGAGAGTTAATGCACGGCTATGACAGAGGAGCAAGTTTGCTGTGAATTGGGAAGCACAAACTATAGTAATCCCCACCCTGCTGAGTGGCTTCCCCAGAGGTCTGATACAGTGCCAAAGCCTCTTACGCATACTGAGACAAAGCTTATTTCAAGCCGAATTCAGCTCCTGAAGCCACCATACTGCTTCCTGACAGCCTCCAATTGCACTGCCTCTGTATTTGTGTTTCCTGCTGTTTATATTTACTTGTTCCCAGAGCCACAACAGCTACAAAAACAAATAGTTGCTGTTTGCAGGGTTCTGTATCAACACAGGTAAAGTGCTTCACTTCCCTTTTAGTTTTACAAAGATTGTGTTGCAAATAGGCTTTTAATACCTCAGAGAGATTAATTTGGTAATTATAAACCAGTTTAGGAACACATGCCAAACAATTGGTCATATAATCAGCATCCTTGTTTCAGAGTATTAGTGCGGCTGAGGCAAAAGGTTTTTAAACCATAAGGACTACACAAACACTCCCTCGATTATATTGCCATTATTTCCCTGTTCCACTGAGACACGAGCTTGAAATATCACTTTTTTGTTTGTCAAGTCCCTGTGGATACTCTCTGGATCTGTGCTCCTGTCTCTTTGGCCTCTGTACAGCTATTGTGGCAGAGGCTGATTTGGGTAATGGAGATCTTGTTTGATATACTTATTTAAAGAATCAGCTTAAGGAAGCCTAAGAGCCATCAATTCTCTTAATTAACTGCAGAGAAATGATTAATGCAATAAATATGGAATTGATCAGGAAAAAATTATAGTACATAGGATTTAATATGAGTTGCTCAACAAATATTTAAGACACTAAATATGATAAATCTGGTTCTCGGTAAAATATTCGTAACTACCCAAGTTATTTCTGCACCTCAGAAAATTCCCACCACGAGACACCGGTGCTGTTAGGTTTCTAACTGGAGGTGGGCAATGCTTTTCAGGTATCAAAAATTGCTTTTTCTAAATAAAAAACTCCTCAGGGAATAGAGCCATTTCAGTTGTACTGCACTTTCAAAATCAAACAGAGCAAAAAAAGTTTCAAAACATTTATTCTGGCCTTATCTGAAAAGAACATTTTCATTTCAAAAGAGTTCCATTTAAAATTTATTTTGTTTCATGCACATTGATGTTGTCTTAAATAATGCAGAAGTTTCATTTATCAGGAAATTTTTTAAAATGCAAATTATTTTGTTGCAGGCCAGAAGATGGGCCTCCAAGCCTTTCCTTTCAGAAGGACCAACACCAAATGTTTCCCCCCACTGAAAAAAAGCAAAGAAAAGCAAAGAATAATTTTGGCAGGGAGCAATTCAATCTCTTGCCATCCCACCAGTGCCCCTCTCTTGAAAACTGAACTGCAGCGGCAGCGCAGTCCAGAGTCTACCCCCAACCTCAGGCCCGATGCCGCTGCTGCCTTTGCACCTCCTGAAATATCTGTCTGCGTTTCATCTCTTGCCCGTCAATCAAAATGCAGCGCAGGGCTAAGCAGAGAGAATCTAACTTGCACATTCAGCTTTTGTGATTCTCACCTGTCACCTGAAATACATCTGAGGAGCCTTGTGGTGTCCAGCCCGCTCTGATACACTGCGGCCACTCTGGCCTTTGTTTGGGTTTCCTCTGGTGGCTGGTGGGGTCCGCTGGGGCTGTGGAGGGTGGGGAGGAGGGAAGATGGAGGGAGGGGATGAGCTCGTGTGCCAGGCTTAAGGACTGCTGGTGGTTGTTGTTGTTGTCTCTCCACCGTCCAGTGTTTTTCTCACCACAAGAAGTTGAAAGCTGAACCAGCAAATCCAGTGACATGGCAGTAGCAGAGACTACGCAGTAGTGTAGACATCTCAAAGGCAGTACTTTCAGAGCTCAAGTATCAGAGACAGTAGGTTGGGTGGTTTTTTTCCTTCTTTCATAATAGCTAGCCTCACAATTCTTCCTGTCCCCACTTCCCCCAGTCCCTGGAGGATAAGAGTTATGGAAACGACAACTCCTGAGACCATTTCCCAAGAACTCTGTGCCTTGGTCCACAAGAAATGCAATGCCAGATCCACCCACATTCGACAAGCCCGACATCCTGGAGCAGTTTTTGGAGGAAATGTTGGAGAGACAGAAATGTCACTGCGTTCGTGTACAGAGCATGGATCCACACATGGAAGGCTAAGCTTCCTCCCCAGGGAAGCTGCCTGAACTCTGCCCAACCTTCTCTCCGCATTTGCTTTCCCCTCAGGATTACTCACCACCCAACACGGGGTGGGAAGGTCTCTCAGCGATCAGTCTCCCTCTGGACAGCAGTCTGTAGTTCTGAGGCTCTCAGAGCCGGTCCATGACCCGCTCACCCACTGCTGCAGCCTCAGAGGGACCAGAGGGGCCACCAGGAAAGACTCGGCTTGGCTGCCTTGGGGATAGAGACACAAAGGGCTGTCTCTGCCCTGCCCGGACCTGCTACCCACCTTCAGCACACAACAGGTAGAAGGGACCACAGCGGTGACCAAGAGCTTCAGTGACGCTGGCATTGCCCACTAACTGGCATGAAGAAATAAGAAAATCTGAGAAGCTTTTGAGTCTCAGATAGACCTCAGGACAGATTGCCTTAGAGCTTGGGGGGTGGCATGTGTGTTGGCTGGTGGCATGAGGCACAGATGGATTGGAAGGGAGGACTCGAAGGAGGGAAGTGGCTGAGCACACAAGGGAAACTACAAACCATCAGCTCACCTGAACTCCTAGCTAAGGCACTTGATGATAGCAAAGGATAGTGTGCTACAGTGTACCACAAACTAGATGTTGTGCCATTAAACACTCAAAATCCTTCTAAACTTCACATTTGAATAGTCTGAATACAGGCACTTAAGAGAGCAAGACTGTCTTCAGACAACTACAGAGCTAAGGCTCCCAGGACTCACCGAGATACCAGCAGCCAACACACTCCAAGCAGAAAGCCATCTGTTAGGGACTGCTCTCCATCAGTGCTTCCCTATCTCTGTCACCCCACAGTGTGGGAGAGGGGACATCCAGAGGGGATGAGCAACAGCAGTGGGGTGCCACAGAAGCAGTGGTACGATGCAGTTTCACTGGCCCCTGAAATAGAGGTGCTCAAGATTTGATTTTTCCATTGGATCCTCAGGCTTTCTAAAATTTCAGGGATGAGACCAATTTAATTTTTATAGAGATGTGTAATCTGCCATTTCAACACACTAATTGAAATAGGCTGACATGCAGCTATGTGCCCTACGAGTCTTCCAAAGCACATATCTTGGCACTTTCCGCTAGAGGCTAAATGACATGATTGGAAACCATACCAGATCCTCTGTGTTTACAGGCCACTGTTTCTACATTATTGTTTTGATTGCTGGCTTTACCCAACAGACATCCAAGAGGCAGAATCCACTGGGAGAAAATAGTAGAAAGCAGAGCTGAAAAAGATTTTAGAGGGTCAAAAATCAACTGTACCTATGCTGGTTTTGACAGCTATTTATTTAACTTGTTTATAAAGTCCTTCAGCACTGGAAAAGCACACATTTTCTCAGTGCCATCTGACCTGTTCTTCAATTATGATTTTTATAATGCCTACTCTAAATTTTTCTTGGAGTAATCTATGTCTGTATTTTCTTACCAATTCAGGGGGAAAGTGTTAGTTAATGTCTTTCCTCTCTTCAGCAACTTTTCAGGTATTTTAAGATTGCTCCGTTCCCTTCTGTGCACAGCCCCTATCCTTCCAATTCCCCTGTCCAATTTCCCTGGTTCTGACCACTTGGCTCAGGATTCTCTCCTCTGCTCCACATTCTTTTTTGGAAAGTAATGCCCAAAGTTCACCCATGCTGAGGAAGTTAGAAGAGCACATACAGCTGTCTTCCAGGTTATGCTCATAAAAAAACCCCTCAATAATATAATTTTCTTTTTTACAACATTCTGTCATCAAAGGCTTAAATTCATGTTGAAACCATCATAACATCTCTATTATTTTCTTTAGAATCAAATATTTTACTCTCCATTCTGCATTTCTGCGGACAACTTTTCCTCTATGTATACACAAAGTACCTTTTACTTTCTCTCTGCGATGCATAACCTTTTTTCCAATCATTTCTCCAGTCTGGTTTCCAGTTCCACCCTCCAACATACCTCAGCTTTCCCAGGCTCACGTTCTTTGTGGATGTAACTACCACTGTTGGACACTACTGGCACTAACCAGTGAGACCAGACCACAGCGCAGGATCCTGCTGGTGCAGGTCTCCATTTGAACAGTGTCTCATTGATAACTGATCTCCAAATAAGGTTTTCCAGCTGGGAAAATACCAATCTTATGGTAGGTTTCATCAAAACTATGTTTCCGTAGCTTTTCTTACGAGCTGATCAAGAGAGTTAGAGGCTAAACAGGTTTGAGGTAGTCACAATTTTTCCTATAAGACATTTAATAATTCTGGTTGAGGCCCATGTGCGTAGTGAAACAGTTTCAGAAGTCTTTCTTAAAGGCAAGGTATCCGATCATGTTACTGGGCCGGTACAGCTGCCAAGGGTATCAGCATGACTCCAAGTGACATGAAAGTGCAGTCTGTACAGACCCTACAGAGTGTATTGCAGACTTGGATACGAATGCAGTGGGGTGGGGCTGAGATGCCACTTGTTGAAAAGATGGAGGGACAGAAAACTAGAGATTATACAGCAGAACTGACTCACACTCAGAACTTGCAGGGTTCCACTCCAGCTTTTCTCATATTAATAGTCTTGCAAACTCAAACTTTACTCTTAGAGACGTGAATTCATTAATAACCTTCAATATATTTTTACCGATAATTTTCACTTGATTAGATATTCACAACACAACTACTAAACATATGGATAGAGTCATAATCTTTGCTTGACAATAATTTTTTAAAAGAAAATTATCTGTCCATCTCTGTGGTTAACTGTAAGAGAAGACAATAATTCCATTAGGAAAATTATAAATTACACATCTCACAAAGTCAACACATGGCAAACAATTGACCCTATGTTTAAGAGTAGAGCGATAGTGATATAAACTAAAATGCATATATTGGGGAAAAAATTAGAGTTCAGTAATTAATGTGAACTGGAAAATCTTGGTTTACTCAATGACAGCAATTACCATTAAAAAATTTTATTATTCACATGTAAAATACCAGCAATCTAACAGGCCTCTAAAACATCTATTTTGGTTGCTAGCTTAATTATCTTTTCAGCTGATATAGTCATTCATTACACAAATTAAGAAAAAAAAAAAAAAGCAAAGTAGCATAGTAAGCAAATTTCTTAGGGGATCTCCAGCCAACAAACTTCAATTCAGTGCTCAAGCTGCCAACTTCACAAAAGTCAGATATGGAAACCCAGTTTTACTTATAGTCTAAGGAGCCTGCCATGAACTTTGGATCTATATGTAAGTTCTATTGCTGTAGAATCAGGCTACACAGTGTTCCCATTGAGGCTGAACACCATGCTGGGGGAATTGCTTTAAGTCACAGACAGAAAATGAAGACAAGAATCCACCTCAGCTCTTTGCTGAGGACATCAACTATATAATTCCTCATCCTTTTTCTTGGAATTTCAAGATTAGAAAATATTCTTGCTCTTCAGAAAGAATAAATATCACACTTTTTCCTGTTTTCCAGCCTTTTATTAAACTCCTTTTTTTTTCTTTTTTGGTTTCCCTCTGTTTTGATCCACCCTGCCATGATGACCTCATTTACCTTTCTGCTCAGAGACATCCCCACACCTTATCTCAGGTTCCTCCATACTTTCGGAGTGACAGTTTCTCTCAAAACTTGTCTGATAGTAAGTATATATTATCACTTATATCTTGCCAATTTGATATGTGCTAGTGTATGAAAAAAAGTCTCTATAAACTCACAGAAAATGAGAGCAAATAAAACCCTGTCTCCATAGTACCTCCATGAATGGAAATAAAGGCCTTGTTTTACCATAATGGTTCCGTAACCCTGCTTTCATCCATGATTTTAATTTCATTTGAGTTCTCCAAAATCTCTTGCATTGCTACTCGTCTCTCACATTGTCAAGAAATTCTTCTTTGTAAAGGGAAGTGCCTGCCTGAAATGTTCTTTCCCCCCACTGGGGATCCACCAAAGTACAGTGATTGCCCTAAATTAAAAAGAAACACTCAAAAATAACATATTCAGAGACGTATCTGCAGCAATCCAGATGGGCAGATTGATTTGAACACTAATGTGCTGTTTATCTATACATGAAAGACACCGTGGTCCAGTGGAGCAAGGAGGCTGCTGAAAGTGAGGCACGTCGTGGGTCAGCTCCGCACAGAGCTCACGTCTGTGTCTGTAGGAGCTCCTGGCACGGAGGGGCGCACAGAACTGGAACCAGGACTTGCCAGCTCTTCCTTTGCCTCCCACTGCAGAGGGCAGGACAGTGTGCACACCACAGCAAGTGGGAAGGGGAGAGGAAGGGGAAAAGAGAGAGGAAATATACTCATACCACCTGAAAAGAAAGGAATTAATAAATACCTGTTTACTAGCCACAGACAGTGCATGATTTACTGAAATAAACATCGCTTGCTTTCCTGTAAAAATGCAGGGCCAGTCGAATGTGAAATGCCAGGAGAATAAAAGCTTCTAAGAGTCCCTTGAAAGGATCGTGATCGATACCTAAGATAGGAGCATGAAAGACAGGATAGGGTCAAAACCAGAGCGAGTGATGCCAAAAATGTTTTTTATTTCCAGCGGTTTGTATTTTCAGAGTTCATTTCTCCTCTATGAGCGTTTCAGCTAAGAGGGGCTCTGCAGTGAGCCGTACAGGGAGGGTTGAAGCACCTGGCTGCACGGAAGGGCATGCGCCATTGCAACAGACACCCAGAGGCTAAACAGATTTCCCTGCTCCGAGTCCGATTGTCCTACAGTCTGTTGCATTAATAGCCTAAACAAATGTCTACAATAGCCCTCACTCTCCTGCTTTGAAAGAAATAAGGAAAGACTTTGCTGAAGCTTCTAGGGAGAGAGACAAGGAGGGCAGAGCAGCTTCCCTTTCGCTCCTCTGACTGATGTCACCATTCCTGTGGCCAAAACATGTTTGTTGCTAAGCAACTATGTATGTATTACACTCCTCTGCTTCCATTTGGGATTTAACATATGCATTTTCACTTTCATCTCTGATGCATAGTTACATTTGTTTGCAGTGGGTGCCGGAGTGAATGGAAGCTGTCCAGTATGGGATATGCATAAGAACTGAAAGGCACACACGGTGATTTACCAATGTGCATCATTGTTTCGCAGCATAGTTCAATGGGAAACCTACTGAGTGCCATTCACCAGCAGTTGGGACAATTTTTTCATTCAGGATTGATGCTGGTTGCTGTATAGCGGCTATTGGTTCAAGAAGTGCAGCAGTTCTCAGATGTCATGAAGAAACACAGGGTGCAGATACTCTGACTTAATTATTGAAGATGGATTCTTTCTGCAGTGATAAAAGAGGTCTGTTCTTTCACAGAGAGTTTTGCATTTTATGCATAAATCCACTTTTTCCTATGCCTCTCCCACTTGACATGGCAATAAAGAAATTAAAAATAAATTAAAAAATCACCTTTTCCTTTTGAATTGCACGCAGATGACCCAAATCAGTGGTATCCCTCACTCATTTTTTCTATGAATCAAATCTAAAAAGAAATGAAAAGAGACTAAAGAGAAGAAGGCAAGATATGAGAGTTCATTTATATTATAAACATTCCATTTATAAGAAAAAGAAATCGGTTTTAAAGACCACATGTCTATTACCCTGTAATGAAATTGTAAGAGAATGTTATTAGTCATGTCTGTACATTTATTCACATTGTGAGTTCAATAATTAAATTAGAAGATCTGACACGGAGTTTACCAAATAAAAATCCCCTCTATAACAAAAAAGAAAAAGAACAGGATATTGCTAGCTTCCTTTTGGGTTTAGTATTGTCTCTATTAATAAGCATTAAAGAATAAAACACTGGAGGAATTCTTACAGTCTAGATGATTTGGGTTTTGTTATGCTTTTCAGTTGAGCTTAATTTCCCAGTGGAAGTTTCTCTTTAAATGTAGGCCTAGGATTATCATCACATAAGGAAAAAAATGTCAAACTCAGTTTGCTACTGGTTTTTCCTGCTTTCTTCTCCCTGGAAGTCAAGACAGGAGAGGGAGGACAGAAAGGGGTCAAGGCAACCTTTACACCAGCCACAGCTGTTGCACAACTCTGAGGGAAGACTGAAAATTTTTTCTTTCCCCTGAAGCTCATAAAAAATGAACTTACAGAAAGGAATACTGTACGAAAGCAGCTTGCTTGCCCGTTCTCATATGCATTGATTCAGGGATATCTCAGTTGGAAGAAAAAGTTTGCTCTGGGTGTGCACAGGACAATGAGTTAGGGTAACTCTCTCCCATTACATCCTCTTCCACAGAAGACATAATAACTCAGTCAATGTTATTTTATGTGCTGTCTCCTTTGAGTCTGTGAATTTTCTGCATCCCAGGACTGTACAGAGCCTCCAGCTGGAGCTCCAGTGGCCAAACTGTGCCAAGGAGAAGTGCCTGTTACACTGCTGGACCAGAGAAAATGGGCTGCACGGGAAGCAAGCATGAGACTCAGCAGCTAAAAAACAACATTTATTTTATAACAGAGGCAGTTTAAAAACAACCAGCTGCTTTACACCTTCAAGCTCACCCTGAGTTAGGAACCAGCTGCCCCTTGAAAGTTGCCTTCACGCAGGACAGTCTGCATTTAGCACTTTCCCACCAGTCTCAAAGCCACACATACAGCTCTGCAGGTACCAGAATTAGTGTCACACAGTTCACCGTAACCCAACAGTTACACAAGTTAAACTGCTATCGAGAGCCACAGAAATGCCTGTGCTTGCCACTGTACACATACAGTATCCAAAATTTGAAATTCATTGCACAGCTGAAGGACTGACAGCAGCTTCTGCATTCAGTTTTTGATCTCTGGACATTTTGCCATCCTTCAGAAAAGCACTGCTTTCCTAATTCACATTCCTGCTGCATTTGAGTCCACCCAATAATAAAAGAGAGTGTAGTTTAGGGGATGTTTTGTGATAATATGTACATCTGTATTTCTGCCACAGTATCTAAGAAGATGACCAGGACTCCCTTTATATTCTTAAATTTTCTATAAAATATAAAAAAACAAGAAGTAGCTTCAGTCCAGGTTATCTTTTAGCCAACTGAGCAGTGTCTTAGCAATTTAAGTCGGTATCCACAGTGACATGACCAGGTCACAAGAACAGCATCTTTGGTCAGCAGCTGAAGCTTTGGTTGTATTAGAGACGCATCCAAAACTACAATCCATGCACCCCTCCCTCCTCCAAATTAGCATGTGGCCAACTAATAAAATAACAGTAATATTTAGAGCACCAATAAAAAGTACTATTTCTTATCCTGAAGCGCTCAGCTGAAGAGATGATTTTTCATTGTTTTCCCTCAGAGTCTACATTTGGAGAATATTATGAAGCACTGAAGCTAACACAGATGCAAACATTCCAGGGATTCATGCAAAGTCCTGCCACTGCAAGTCCAACTGAGGCAGTGAACCTTTGTGGACCTTCCAAGGAAGCTTGTGAATTTTGTTGCCAAGTTCAAACAGCTCTGAAACACCAAAGGAAATGAGATCCTACGGTACTTTTACAAATTCCCATGTCAGACATAAACTCCTACCTTTGTCTACTGTTCAACAAAAAAACAAACTTGCATGAATCTTTCCCAAATGTAAAAGTGGTTACATAATTACAGGGCTAAATCTGGCAAAAGGCACACGCAGTGTATATATCGAGATGGCTTTGGGGGTTTTGGAAGGTTAAAGGGTGTTGCTGTGATACTGCATTTTTAAATCTGTTTTATCTGCCGTTACTTTCTTTTTAATATATATTTATATATACATAGCTAAGATAAATCACATAAATTCTATAATAGCAGTAGCCTAATAGTAGTTGTAACTTAGCAGATATACAGAATATAATGCTTTTTGTTGCT
>VWZG01003107.1:1374956-1396889 GCA_013396735.1 Grallaria varia
AAATGTGTCCAATAAAAAAAAAAAAAACAAACTATTTTTCTGGGTCCAGAGTATCAATTGAAGCACAACTGAGAAACATCTGAAGACGTAAGTCTGAATAAACAGACACTTTTTGTAGCATTGTTACATCACACATGTAAAAACAATATCTAATCTGCAAAATACAAGGGTATGGTTCACCAGTTCTCTGGGATTTAGACGTGACACCTGAAAAACCAGTCGTAATTCTAGCATTCCTATTTGCGAAACACTTGAATAGAAAGAGCAAACTGCAGGACCTGCTGTTTTAATTGGTCTATGTCTGAACATAACAAAAGTTAAAGCATCTTCAAAAGCAAAAAAAAAAAAAAATCAGGAAAGAATTCAATATAAACAAGGACCACATAGGTATAGATCACTATACAAAAAATTAGGTTTGTAGGGGGTCTTGATCCTTTAGAGCCAATAACTACACAAGTGTACTAATTTTCAAGCTTCATTTTTGACAGCTTGCAGTAACACAGTAATGGTCTCTTTATGACTCAGTCAAAACCTAGATTGAATTCAAACAGAAAAATACTTTTATAACACTTCGTTTACATATCTCTTATTGCAAGGGGTTAAGACAAGGAAACAATTTATATCCAAACCAACAGCGTCACATGCAAATTTGATAATTGCTGGACTACTCAGAGATGTGCACATGTTTTACTGATTTGTGCACAATGTACTGTTATAGTCAATCATTAGATTAGCAGGAATAACAACTAAAGTTCATAAATACATTTGCATCAAAAATGTTGGATGTGTGTGTGCATGCCTAAATAGATAAAGATGGCATTTTTCAGGAACTTAGCATTATTATGTTACCATTTTGTTACCATAATTCATGTATTTCAATTTTTGAATAATATTGCAAAAGATGCTTTCTCTCCTACAATTTACACATTCAGGAGTTTACTAAATACATGCCCAAAATGCAGTGTTTTGTATTATCAAGAATTTCAACTTTAACTAACACTAATTAGAGGTGTACCAGATGACTCTGATTAAACTAGTGGGTAGTGCTTATTCAGATTTAATGTGAGCAATCTGGACATTTTGAAAAACAGCCAAGCTGGGCTCAAATAAAAACCTGCCAAAAATCCTAACTCTGAATTCAGTCAGGCATGTAAGACTGGTTCCCATGAACATTAAAAATAAAATTAAAATCAGTTGGAAGTCTTGGTTTCCTTCAAACGAGAGAACATCCTCCCATACCCTCAAGAAATACTTCTGCCTTATACATGGTGCCCTTTCGAAGCCACCTCTGAGCACCCAGAACAAACCAGGGAAGGAAAACCAAAGAGAGGTGACTGGTTTTGTCGAGTGTTTCGGCTCCGACGTCGCTGGGTGCGGGTTTCTCGGCGAGGGTGGAGGCAAATGGGAAAGAGGGCAGCTGCCAGTGGAAACACATTTTCCAAGACTGTCATCCAGAAATAGAGATACATGCTTTTCACTGGCTTTTAATTTAAAACACACTGTATAGAGACATATCTTATTCATCTGAACCTTCGAACATCTGATGTAAGGTGAGACTTAGGAATCAAATGTAGAGGGGCTGAGTTTTCTGCTGGTGTAAGATGACATAACCCCTTCAGATAATGGACTGGTGGCTGCTTATACACACATTTGGATTTTATAGAGTCCCCCTCTCCCATGTTGTTCACTTGCAGTGCATGTTTTCTATTTATGCTGGCATTAACTTGGAAAGAAAAATCAGAATCTAACCCACTGTGAGATCATGTGTCTTAACAAGAGCTCAAATAGAGCTAAATCCATCAGTTTGGGTAAATTCAAGAACATAAAGGTCTCAGGTCAAAATTCAATGGGTATTCATCTCTTCTTTTACACATTCTTCCAAAATCCATGTTTTCAAAGGTAAGAACATGGAATATTTAAGAAGAGGGTCACTCAACATTGCCTGTTGCTGTATAAAATACAGAACTCCTCCAGGTGAGCTTATTTTCTAAAGCTGTATTTCCTTAAACCAAGATGCCTAAACACAAGTAAGGACAGTAGAGGTGTTAACCCGAACCACCCAGTACATATCAAGGTTTGCTAAAGTGAAAATATGCTTTTTAAGCCCAGAAGATCAAATGTTTAAGACCTTTAAGATGTCTTTTTTCCTAATGAGGAACAACCAAATTATTTGATTTCAACAAGACTTCTAAACTACACTGTTTGAAAAAGAATCATGCCCTCTATCAGTGTAGGTTTTAAAAAATTACTACTGGACTTTTTAAACTATTTTAAAAATAAATTGCTGCTTTAAATAAATATAAGGTCTTACTTAAATAATTGTTTTCAAACTTTCTGTGTATGCTTTATGCTTTGTTTGAATGGCAAGAGAATATTAATCTACTGGAGACTCCCCACCTTTAAACTTTTTTGTTCTGTTTGCAAATATCAGTTCAAAATTGTACAGGTGCAGAAAGGGGATTTTTTTCAGCTGCAGTATTTTGTTTAACAAGTGAAATTACAAAAAAAAAGTTTGGGGTGGAGATTCTGAAAATCCCATTTACATGAAATTAAACTTCTAATTCTGGTTTGAAAATTCATATGTAAAACAAGACCATTTAACAATGAACTCATATCTAAATTAGGTTTCACCAAAAACAAAGCAGGGTTGAGTTTTTCGCTCATTAGTATATCAATCTGTTGAAAAAATATTTAGAAATAAAAAGAAAATATTTGCTTACATTAGTATATGATTAGAAAATAACTTACTGTATATTTTCTGATCCATTTCTAAAATAATTTTAATATTGCTTAATAGTTCATTTTATCAGTACGGTTTATTTTCACTTCCAACACTGCTCCTAGTACCTATTTTAGCTGATATTTCACAATGGATGATTACATCTATAATCATTATTGGTCATTGGTCATTAATTTACTTCTGAGTACATACCTCTGTGGGCAGTAATTACTGCACAGCCTTCAAAGAGATATCATTAACAAAATGAGAAGATAGAAATATGTTAATTACTGTAAATGTTCTACTGGTTTCTCTCCGGAAAAAACACGCCTGGAGATTAAGATCATGAGCAGTTTTTTCCTAGACAATATCATGTAACAAAAATATAAGAATGAAAAATAAAGAATGTTACAGTTCCAAGGAAAAGGATGACTTCCAAGTTTCATTTTAAAATCTTACAATTTTGTTCATTAATCAAAATGAAAAAGATTTGTGTCTAATTTCTAACAGTTTCAGGCAAAAATCCTTTTGTTACAGTGTTGTAAAGGCAAGAATTTTTCAGACACTATGTGTTGGTGCACACTCCGCCACCACTGAATTCACCCATGTATGATTTTATCTCTGACAAGTGAGTTGGGTGCTTAACCAACATGACGCACCTTTGCAGCATCACTGCTCCAGGCAGAGCTCCTTGTAGGCTCTGGAAACAGATGGCTTTCACTGGTGAAAACCCTGTTTGCCCGAACTCAGGTCAAATATTTCCAGACCACATTTACCAGCAAGCACTAAGATTTGATGAGAACATCATTTGAATCTTCTATGTGAAGCTTTGCTGTCCCATAACTTGGAGTTCAGGGCATGTTTGGGGGTGAAAAAAGCCGGGCTCATTACATTTCTTGACTCATTTATTCTTAAATGCAAGACCTTTGAGACAATTGTTACAAAAGGCTTCTTCCTCCCCCACCCCCCCAGGATACCGTGATGGTTTTGCTTCAGTTTGTCCTGGAACATTGTACGAAATAACGTGTCAGAGAAACAATTTGATTTAAAGCTGAACCTTTCCAACATAAAACTAAACACATCCACAACCTTCTAAAGGATTTTTCCTCAAAAGCAATGTCACCAATGTCCTATGCATTGTCTTATTTTCATAGTCTGGTGCATAGGTTTGCATATTCATGACCTAGGAGGCAAAAAATGCCCTGCCTGTTGAAAGTGTGCAGATGTGCATGGTGAGAAAACAACATTGCCAGAGGACTGTCGCAGTCTGGCCATCATTTTCACTCTTCAGGCTTCCACAGGAAGATGATTTTTTTTTTTTTATACTGTCTAGGAAATCAGGAAAGGGGATCAACAGAAACAGGGAGGCGAACAACAGAAACAGGGAGGCAGAGAGTGACTTTGGATGTACAAGAATACCCAAGCAAAAACTACAGAGTTATTCTGAATTTACATTTCTTGGGCTACTCAGAAACTGAATGTGTGAATGCCTGTGGTAGAGAAAGCAAACAGAAAGCCTCGTGACTGCTGATGTGGATGTGCAGGCTTCACTGGAGCCAGTATTTGCCAATGTGGTTTTTGAAGCACTGTATGAGACACCAGAGTGAATAAACTAAACTGAAACAATCATTTCCCATGCATAAAAGTAAACACTCCATGGATATCTGACTAGAAACTGTACTATGGCACAACACAATGTTTTGTAGGCCACTATGGCTCCCTTAATGCCCTTAACAAATCCATAAATTGGCCCTTTAACAGTAACTCAGTGTAGTGGGTTGACAGAAATCACCTCTGCAGCCCCCACCACTACAAAAAAAAAAAATTCAGCTACAGAAACCCAGGACACTCAGATCAAAAATTTAACTTGGTACTCAGAGTCCAACTTCCCTTCAAAACTGAGCAGATTAAGCACCATCCGCCGGTGTCCTTTCTGACAGCTCCACACTTGAGTGGATCATATTGACTAAACATCACAGGCTAGACAAATTCTTAGCTTTTGAAATAACTTCAGCTCGGTTTTTAAGCTCTCTGACACAGCAGTCAAAATGCCACTAACATGATTTACAGTTAAATTAAACATAAAAACATCATTATAATAACTGTGATAAGGTTAAGACCTAATGCCTCATATGCTTTCTAAAGGCAGCCAAATATATAAACACTTTGGTCTGTGATGCCCAGTCAGTACACAAACATAACCACATACGCTGTGCTTATGCAGCATACATGAGTTGTGGGCTTTCAATATTTTATAAAATATTCCTTTTCCTCAGCTTGAGTCCCTTTTTGCCATATTCACAATTATTCATGCACTTTATCTGTTGATGTTTTATTTTAAATGTAAAGCTCTAGTAATTTCTTTGTGCCATTTCTAGAAGTAATGTTACAAGAGACCAGCAAAAGTGTTTTGATTTCTGGAGTACTGTGTAGCCAATAAAATAGTGAGAGCTCTAACACAATACTGTTTGCAAAAATAAACTAAAAAACACTTCCCTAACAAAAATATCTTCGCTCAAAGTTTTATCAAGATGTGACTAGAGAACATTATATTCCTATAGGTTCATGCCCCACCAGCTACTAACATTTAGGCCTCTGGCAGTACACACTTGATAATTCAATTACTGTTTTAGTATTAAAAAACACTTAGATGACCTGGCAGATATTTTAGTCTCCTCTCATGGAGAAAAAAAAAAAAAATCCTGGAACTAAACCAGCCTTAAATATATCTGTAGCATCCCAAATTATCTTTCCACAAATATCTCAACAATACCTTGGTTTATGTGCATCTGGTGAAAACATGTCTTTTCTTCCAGTTGTACTCTGTCAAAATGTCCAGTCCTTTATATATCATTATTAAGGAGGAATGACCAGACTCAGTAATAAATTGGTTCTTCCTTCCTTGTACACCAGATCTCTGCCCATTTTCAATAGGTGAAAAGGAACATACTGGAATGCTCATGGATATTATCAGCTGGGAAAAGTTGTCATAATAATAAAATACTCACTTCTTGCAAGCGTTTTTCATCAAAGCATTTTACAGGTGGTTTCATCATTCCCACTTCCGTTAATAGAGGAACCAAGATGCGGATATGATAAAGATGACATGCTTACAGGTCTACATCAGTGTACACTAGCTGAGAATCTCAGACACTCTTTAACTTGCTTAACTAAAAGCATAAGTAGGAATCATCAAATGAGAATGAGTGCTAAGACGATGTCCACATCTACAGAATTCGAGCCAAATATCACAAAGAAAATGATTGAAGTCAGGGAAGCCTCTTCTGAGGAATGCAAAGACAGGAAGAGAGACTCTCTTCCACGGGGTCTTTTTATGAGTGATGAAGATGAGGGCTGGTTCTGATCTACCCTCAGCATGAGGGGTACAGATGACAGCTTGCTGCAACTGCCTCAAAAAGAGTCAGATGTTTTCTGCCTTCTCCAATAGTGTCCAGCACATTGGAAGGACATTCTAAAATCTCTGTCTTCCAATAGATGGCATTCTGCAGGTCTCTTCAGACTTCCACAGCTGAACCTAAGCATCAAACCTTTCAGCAGTAATATCATCACAAGTAGCTCTTGAAGACCACACACAATGAGCGTTATTTTAGTGTGCTGCATTTTTATGCTCATCTGCGCTTCGGAACACTTGGAAAATACCTGAAAAATTATTCTGAATCTGCTTCCTTCCTGATGAAACCAAGAGGTATTACATCACCTTTCCCCACATCTTAGCATACAAATTCTCTTTCAAGTTCCTTCAATGGCTTTGCCTTCACCTTTTGTATCATATTCTAGTATTTCATCTTTACTTCAAGGCACCACACTCTACCAGTCCTTCCTGTGTGTCAGCCTTCCTTTCCACATAGTAAACCTCCTGCTGGCCGTGCTCTTCTCACATCACTCTTCCTAATGCTTCTCCATAACCTTATCTCATGACTTTTCTTAAACGGTACCACTTTTACGAAGAATTATCCTCCAGCTCATGAGCACCCACTACTCTTTTCCACTGAATTATTTCTAGGAAATATTTCTTTCCAAAACTTATAAAAAAGGACTAAATGTATATTGCAGAAAGATATTTGGGGAGTTTTGTCTGTTTGTGAAAACTGGGTTTCGTATGCAGTTTAAAACAGTCATGGAAACAAAGAATGAATGTCAAGATAATATTTCAGGAAAAAGTAACCAGTAATTGAGGGTACTTCATTACTAATATGCCGATTAAAGTAAAATAATGTTTGTTGGGGAAAACAGTGCTTGCTCTATGTATAAAATACCATTGGTTTAGAGCTAGTCATTATCACTCCAACATGAAGTCTTGGGGTTGTGATAGTACCGTGAAAATATCACACAAGTACTTGGTAACAGAAAGGACATTCACATTTTAGAATTAATGAAGAATGAAACAAAGCAAAAATATAGACACCTATTCTTTCATTGTACAAATCCATGCTTCTACACCTCAAACTGTGTTTAGTTATAAGCTCTTCACCTGCAAAAATGTCTTAGAGTAATTATGCAGAGAAGGGCAATGAAGGTGAATGGTTTCTATACAAGGGGTGGCTCAGTCAGCTAAGACTTTTCATCCTGGAAAAGAGATTGCTTAGGGCAGAAATGATGGAGGTCCACAAAACCACAAGCAACCATGAGACAGAGATGGATTGCTCATTGCCTCTTTCTATACAGGATACGGTGGCCAGAGGAACCTAGTTGATCCCAATTCAAAACAAGCATCTCTTCATTCATACATAGAAGAATTATGTAAATTCTTACCAAACGATGTGGCAGAAACAAAACTTTACTGGTTCAAGAGCAGGCTTAATAAGTACTTGAAGAGAGATCTGGAGAGGGTTAGTAAACAGACAAGCCACAGTGGTCTTTAAGTCCCTGAGCCAGAATAGTAAGAAGCCAGAAAAATACTCAGTGAACAGATTTTACATGTTCGCCTTGAGCATGCTGTATAATCTTCCCTTGGCATCAAATTTTGGCCACTGCTGCAATAAGAGTAATGGTAGACAAACCATCACCTGAACTACTACAGTTGTTCAGAAATAATTTTGTAAGAGCATTGTAACAAAACTACTCAGGACACTCTTTGCATTTCTGAGCAATGCCATGTCTTGGGGAAGTACGGCACAAAGCGAGAGAGGAAAGAGAGCGAGGCTGTGGTATGATCCAGGGGTGACTAGGATTTTAATAGCAGGAGGCAAACTCCGAATATGTCAGTTTAGAGATAATCTCACATGTACAAGACTGCTTATCTAAACCATTCCGGTATGTTAGATCCAATTTGAGCTTTACACAGTTTAAGGATGACGGGCGCTCTCACAATTTTATAATGGATTATGCCTGGGATCATTCAGAAACACACTGAAAGTAGGGGAACAATTCCTTGGCTTTGAGGGGAAGCTGAAGAGCTGTGAGGGAGGTTCTGAGTCTCTGTGTCATCAAACACACCCAGGAGACTGCAGTGTAATAAGGTGTTGCCAGTGACCCTCAGAATATCTTGCCCAGTAAACAAGCATAGGCTGCCATCAACAGCCACATCACTTCTCAGTGCTCTGTTTGCCACTCAGGTGAACAAGTACCATCTCCTTTCTTGTTGTGTACCTCAGCAGAGCACCCTGTCAGGGATTAATAAAGAATAACCCAGCAATAAATTACAGCCAAAGAATCTGGAACAGATTTCATGGGCTGATGAGACTTTGGCTAGCATACAGCACTCACAACACTTGGAACATCTCCTGTGTCAATGATTAACACTTCACTGAGCACTCTGAATACGTAGGGTATTTCATAGGCAATAGCTGACCTTAATGAGGGCAAAAGATAAGTGAGCTTTTCAAATCTTGGGGGGAAAAATGGTCTGAGAATCCTTCAAGCATGACAATATCCTGAGTCAACACATTGTGCCTGCAGAAGCAGGAATCTACAAAATCCCTTGTGAAAGGTTCCAAAACACCGATAAAAGCCAACTTTTATATACCAATACTTAGAAAAGTCTTGGAGTGTGCGTGTTGCAGCGGGAGGATGAAGACATCCAGGCCTTCGCTGAGTTTAGGGAGCATGTCTGTAATGCTAAAGGAGGTGCTAACTGGAAGCTGTTGAAGTATTGCATCAACCTCTGAATGTCTTGCAGAACACACAGGTGAGGCTTATGGCTCTTTCCTAGACTTGTGCAAAGCATCCCACAGACCCTTATTACTTACATAAGCGGTGTATAACTGCTAGAATGAGGTGCTAGACATAAATGTGAACCATCCTCCTCTAGACACAACATGCTATTTAGATGAACATCACTGAATGAAGCCTATGATATTCTCTCTCCAGATTCACATTTCAACTATAGCAGAGTTACTACCAGAGGAGAAACAAGTGGATATAAATGGTGGCTGAAACATGCAGACTATTTCTAAAATACAGTAGAAATAGAATATGTAAAAACTAAATACACTGTAACATTCAAAACAAGGTGCTGTTTGGTGTTAATTTCTTATATTTGTTTAGAACTTATGACCTTGAGCAACTCCTATTTCCTCAAGTAAATTACCATGCTTAAACCTGGAAAGCCTTGAGGGAGATAGAACCAAGCCACTACGGGTGAGAACGAAAAAAAAAACATGTTGAAGATCTAATCAGTGCAGTCAAAGCTAGTTCTTAGAGAAGGTGCTACAATACCACTGCTGTCCCTGTAGGGAAAGTTGCCAATTTCTGACAATACTCTGATTCTGAGATTAAGAAGGGAAACCCACTCAGAGGGTAAGACAGGTATTGATAAACCACCTTGTTAAAAACACTTAAGTGCCCAGGGAAAGTAAGCAGTCCCTCTGCTGCACTCAACTGTAAAGCAAACTGAGGTACATTGCAGACCTGAAAGCCAAGAATGCTTAAGACCTCACCCTTATGTATATATAGACAAGGAGATTTCCTCTGGCATCCCACACACTGCGGGATTATTCCTCACTCCTGCCCACACCCATCCGCTCATCTTCATCCACCACAATTGTATGAGGCACATCTTCCATCCACTGATGTCGCTTCAGTCCAGTCTTTCTTGCTGCCCTGACTTTAGATTCAAGCAAGAGTATTTTGTAAGCTCCATTAAAAGCCAGAAAAATTAAGAACTAGAAAAATAGAAAGAGCACTCTTTTAGTTGGAGAAACGTAAAATAAAAAAACAAAAAAAAGCCAAAAAAAAAAAAACCCACACCTCCTTTTCTCCCTTGACATTCAGAAGAAAACAACATTAAGTATTTACCCATCTAGTCGTTCCTGCTTAGGTCTTCCCACAGCTACAATACCCACCCCAAATTACCTCCTCCTCCCTGAATCACAGCAGGATTGAGTCACCCTGTGGTACCCCCCCCTTTATAGACTGGTGGGTGAATCAATTAAATCCCCACAGCTGGCTACCCTGAAAATCCCTGCACTCAGTTCAGGCAGCTGTGGACCTCCTCTAGCAAAAGGGAAATCATTAACTCCTTCCCAGCCACCTCCTGGACATGCCTTTTAAAACAATTCATACACTATAATCACCAACAAGCACTCACAGCCCTTTAAGCTTGAATAAAATAAAACTGAATAGTACCCAAACTACTGTGTTACTTCTGATTTTTTTTTTTTACTGCAGAGACCTAGTCTATTAATTTCCATTAAGGAACTAAATTTGATAAATAGATAACATTATAAAAGGAAAATGTAATTAGCATGTAGCCTTGGTAGATGTAAACTTACTGGTACCCAGGAGTAATAGCAGTTTATGTGAAAACTAGAGTGTTACCATAATTATGAAAATGAATGCATAATTTATGCACAGAATATGGAAAATATGCAAGGTGTGTAGAGGATATGATTATATTGCATTTTCTTGTTTCTATTGATAGATGATAAATCTTCAGAATATGTTGAAACCATGCATTTGTCTGCATCATTTTTGGATGGCCATGATTTCTGATAAAGTTTTTTTTCTTTTGTTTTTAATTAAACTGCATTTTACAACAGCAGCCTTTCCCCTGCTTTATTATGCCAAAGAAGCATATGGAAATATAAACTCGGAGATGTTACTGATTTATTTTGATGTTGGAGCATTTTGCTCTTGTGTAAACATTTCTTGTGACATGAATATGGATAGTTTCAAATCTTAGAAGAGTTCATTACTAAAGGTAGCATATGTTTTTGACTCCTGAACCATGAGGGAAATGAGAACACCCAGCTTGCCAAACAGTAAATTGTAAACAGTTGGTACACCCCTAAGCAAAAGACTGAAATAATTACTGTATCTGTGTTTTAGAGTAGCCAGCTCATTTTTATGTCTCATTTTTGTTTGGTTTTTTTTTTTTTCATTTTGCTGATTTAATGTTTTTCTGCAAGGTTTGTAGATGCAGTCTAAATATATACTTAGGGCCTGCAGCATCATGGTTCTAAGTGCGCAGATGTCAGTGTGGATTCATGGGCTCCCAGATACCCTACGACCACGTATAAAAGCCTGGCTAAAAGAGGCAGTCAGCTGCTTCGCTTCCAGACCTACTCATAAAATACGTGTTTTTTCTAGCCTGGACTCCATCTTGCACAGTACCAGGCTTCTCCAGGCCGTCGAGGAGTTCTGAATACTTTCACCACTTTGAATGTCATGAGAAACAGAGGCCCCTAACTGTTCTGACACACTTACACAGAATGCAGCCAGAGCTGAATGACATGAATGGTTATTTTGTGCATCATCTATAAATTCTTACTGTGACTTTCCTGACAAGGAGCCTGGCATCCTGGTGCCCATGCCTTTCCTGAAGCTTCCCATAAAAATGTTCAGCTGATGCTAGAAGTGTTCCCTGCTGTTGTGACAGCAAGGTCCAAGGCTGTGTTCTGCTGTGTCTGGGGTCACCTCTACACATACAAATAAGACCTTGGAAGAGTGTTCCTTGCCTTCATAAGACAACAAAAACCTGGGAGCTAGAAGGACATGCAGCTGGTTCTTCAGAAACACATAAAACATCACAGCTTTTAACTGTATGCTGCCTTTCTCCTCCTTGCTGACAGTTTTTATTGTTCCTGCTGAAAATTACACTGGTCTGGAATGCAGAGGCTAAAGGATGGGATCTGGGTATCTTTGCTCTGTCCTGACTCCTCCTTGGACTCTGGGCCATAAATACTCATCTATGACTTGATTACCACGCTTGATTTTCCTTCTTCCCTACAATTCCCAAAAAAATAAAAAGGCATTTCACAGAGTGTCTGATAGCTTACTAGTTTGAACACTTACTTGGGATTACTTGACCACATCATCCCTAGCATACCTGGCCTGGATTAGGGACTTGAATGAGCATTTTTGCCACCCCAGGCTTGTTCTCTCACCATCAAATGACACAGATAACCCACACTTCTGCGCCTCCGTGTTCCCTAAATCTATGTCTCACACATACTCTGAATACAGCCACACCTTTGGACCCCAGGTTCTCATGGCAGGGGGCACCTAATTTAAAACTCCCCTTCAGGGCTTCCTGGCCACCAACCACAGACTATTTCTCCATGTTTTTCCATAGGCAAAGCATTAAGTTTGGTGCCCTTTGCAAAATGTATTATCTCAGCATTTGGGTGGAGTTGAAATAGTGATCGTAGATGAAGAGCAGATACAGCTTTAAAAGTAGGAGAGAAAGCTACCCAGTCACCCATCTGCAACCCCATCTCAGGACTACTTATAAGTTGCATTCAGCCCTCCAAATAAATCTGTCCTGGACGTCACTATTTAAAGATCTTAGGTGCTTATCTGTCTTTGGGAATCTGGGTCAAGTGATTTGCCGAGGTCCATGCAGCAGGTTGGCAGCACAGCCAGGATTAGGAATCCCGGGGCCTGAGTCATAGGTTATTGCTCTCTCAGGGCATGGCATTACCTCCTCAGCACACAAAGCACTCATACCACATTCACCACAAAGGTTAGTTACAGACAGGCTATGAGTTGAGGGAGCTACTACATTGTACTCATTATCATAGGTGTGTATGGCTGCATACAGTCCAAAGACAAAAACGTGTCCAAAGGTAAGACATTTCTTTACATGTGCTCCACTCCTGGGGAAGAGGAGAGAAAGAACAGCATGCTGCAGATGTGATTGACAGAGCTCAACACAGTAATGGATTGCCTTGTCAGACGTATCAGAGCAGAGACAGAGGCCACACAGCCTTGCCTGGTCTCCACCTCCCCATCAGTACCACCACTTTTGTCACCCAGCCCTTGAGAACCCGTAGAGCCAGGCAGCTTCACACACGTACTCCTCTTGGCATGCGGCTTTGTGGATTTACCCAGCTCTGTGTTACACTGAAAGAAGTACTTGCCAGGAGCAAGCAAGCTTTATACAAGCTCAGCATAAGGATAATCAAATCACTTTTTCTTAAAATTAGGCTTCATGGTTCAACACTTGGGCCTGGTTTCACATTAAGTGCTTTTGAAGAAAGGCAAATAGTCTCTAACATTCAGATTTGTAGCAATATACTAAATCCAGCAAGTATTATAAACCTTTCACAAAGCGCTAGAAAGAATTCCTTTTGTCCCTACAAGAGTTATATATTTGTCAAATTCATCTCTTGTGTAACATTATTGTCTTCCAGTGTAGTTACATGAAGGACGAATTAATCCTGTTACCAAATGATTTTTTACAAACAAATAATTGAGGCTTGCTGGATGAGAAATAAATAGACTCTGCTATTTAAAAGCCAAAGTGAGACAAAAACTGCTTCCCATATTAACTCCTTTAAATCTCTGGGTAAAAAAAGGTGTCAAAGGTCAGGAAATACAACACAACCCTGCACTGCAATGTTGCCTGCTCTGTCCTCAGGGAGAGGAACTCAAGTACTAGAGAAGGACAAGGAATTGATCAAGCAGCAACAAGTTCATTCTTCCAACATACAAAGAGTAGAACATAGCTTCTTTGTCCACATTTGTTCCATGCAGTTATCAACTCAAATTTGCTTAGGCTTTCATTCAAGTGTCACTGTGCAGACTTATTCAAAGAGTATGGATGGAGCCACAGCACAGAGGTAACCACCCCATTTTGCTTTCTCTCATCTCCACATTCAATGGACTCCACCATTAAATGTGAACCACTTCAAGTTTTCAGGTTAAATAAATTATAAAGTAGAAGATAAGAGGAAAGAAACACTTTAAGAGTAGTAAGGTGGGTGTAAAAGGTCCCAAAGTATAGAGTAGCAAGTTTCAAAAGTCCTCAGAAAAGTTCCACCGGATCTTTACGGTACTTCCTAGCATTAGGGCAACACACTAAAATTTATTCCAAATGGGTGCAGTAGAAGTATAGCTTAAAGAGTGTTCTTAAGAGAGACTTCACTTCCCTGAATGCTTGGTGACCTTTATTTCTTGAGTCATACAGCTTCACTCTGCTTTAGCTCTTCTGCTCCAGCTGCTCTTCTTGGAAGTTTCAGCATCTCCTGAGTACATTTTAAGACCTTGCAGCAGAAAGCCATTTCATTTGGCTCATCCTACTCAATACGTGGCATAGATTACATCACTGTCTAATGTACCACAAAGGTAAATCACCTGCCAGTACAGCCAAGGCAGCTGGCAGGGTCCTGTGCAAGCGCTGTCAGGTGGGGCAGGACAGCTGCTCTCTGAGCACTCCAGGGGCAGAGGAGGAGAAAATAACCTCAAGGGGAAATTGCAAAAGAGCTAATCATTGTTCCATGTTTGCTCCTCATCATTTGCTTCTCCTGACAGGAGGAACGTAACTTTTGCCTGTCTCAGATAGGTCCCTCCGCATCTTCACCCTCTTGGGCTCAGCCAACAGTGTCCAACCTGTGCGGCATCTCCCTCTCAAAGATTCTCTGTGGGAGGATTTTCTTTCCCTTTGGAATACACATTAAAGAGAGAGGTGGTAAAAGCTGGCATAACACGAGGCTACATTTGGCTCCCTTTCTGGAATGATTTTCCTCCTGGTATGCTTTTGTTACAACAAAAGTTATCTATTGAGTTCCCTTGAAGGAAGTTTTCATCTTCATTAAAATTCATTGTTCCCTATTCTCCCTCCAGGGCTTCTTATTGTCAATTCTATCTTTGTTATCACTATATCTACTCTAAATATCACAGTTCTGTTTGTCCTCCTCTCTGTCCTCTGTTGCCTTTGTCACAGGCCTTTCCTACTACTTGTGGTTTGCTACAAAATAATTTACCAGTTGACTATAAAGAACGCTTGAACATTTATGTCTCACCAGGGAAGATCAGCAGGCCATATCTTACTTTTATTGACCTCTATTCAACTGTTCCATAGGCCCTTCAAGGCTTTTCTCCCAGAAGTCTCTTGCATCCAGACCCTCATGCCTCATCGCCTAACCTGTGTTCCCTTTTACAGGTAGGAAAGTCCAGAGAGACAAAAAGCACCCAGGCAGCTGTACTAGGTTTTCCAAACCCTTGGTTGGTTGGCTATAAACTAAGCCACTCTTCTTTCCTTTGTGATTTCCTACACCGCATGGATGTTCTTCCCCTTTTTTTGTACTGCTGCCTTATCTCCCTCTCCCGGAAATGTCTTTGTTCTTAAATCTCATCTGAAAACGTTCCAATTTCCTTTTCTTTTTTTGTTGTTACACAACTCATTTCCTTTCCATTCTTTTCCCTTCCCTTTTTCCTTCTTTTCTGGCTCCTATACTCAATCTATGTTTTAAAAGTAATTCTGTGGCTATTTCTTTATTTCTGATTTTCTTATGTTCATGCTACTCTGTCCTCAGAGATAGTTTCCCATTTTTGTTTCATTGAGAGTCACTGTGGCAATCTGTGTAAAACATTCCTTCTTTTCTTTATCTCTCTCTGCAAAGCATTTTGCATTACTTTTTATGGAGGATGCTTTTATATAAATAAATTAGATTCTGATTCTGTGAGAAATGAAAAGACTATAGCAAGCAAGCTCTGAGGACACTGAAAGCATTATAAGTGACAATATTTATTCTTTAACCAACATTATTTAAATAAATAATTAACAGGCACAGCACATTTGAAAATTTTGGTACACAAAATATAATTTGTGTGTTTTTATAATATTTAGCATAAATTAAATTTGGTGCTAGGTAGCCCAGTTTGGAAAATCATTCAAAGCAAGTGGTTAAATAAAGTCACAGAGGGAGAGAAAGAAGAGGCTTATATGTAGTTAAAATCTATGCCTGCATTTTCAGAGAATACAGTGGTCTTCCTCATACTCATTTTAACTTCCATGTCATGCTTCATTCTGTCCTTAATATATAACCTTTCAGTTATAGGTACTCTTTTGCCTCAGTGTCACCAACAGGAAAAGAAAATACTACTTAAATCTGTAACAGCTGCATACACTTCCCCCTAAACGGAATGCACTGTAGATGTGTGAGCCTTCACTATTAAATATTTTCAGCTGCTTATGTGATGTACACATGTGGCAAGTTAGCAAAGTGTTAGCTTGCAGTGCTTCCAGCCAGTCATATATCTTTTTTCTCCATGTGTTGTTGTCTTCCATCTTATGTACATCAATATAATCTTTACTACCTATCCCCTCTTTTTGTAATGCACCTAATATAAATCTACCTGAATGTTTGCATATTGGGCACAAAGATGTGTCTTAATGTGGAGAGTTAGACAATTAAATGTAGAACTCCATTTTATGACATTTCATTAGTCTCCAATGTAAATAAGCGTAAGGGCTCTATTTGATTTTGCAAGAAATGGAGGATTTTAGTTTCTCCTCATTGATTCAGGTTTTATCAGAAATAAGACAGTCCCATCAGTTCTCTCACACAAGAAATACATTAGTGTCCTCTGTACCCTAAAAGATACCCTGGCTGAAACACCTCAGAGGAGGGAGGGTGGTGGGTTGCTAGAAGGACAGAGCTTCTCCAGCATTTGGACAAACCCTTGCTCGTCCTGCTCTCTGCGATGCACGGGTCAGGTCTCCCACTAAGGGTCATCTCTTGGAGCCACCATCATGAACACTTTGCACCCTTTTAGATCCCTGTGCATCACGGCAAACCTCAGAGAAAACTGAGCTTGTTCTAGGCAGAGACTGGTGCCCTTGGCTCCAGAAATGCAAATGTCCACAGAAACCACTTGTGCCCCTCTCCTTGCCACTTCCATGACAGCGACCCACCCTTTCTGCTCTACAGTGCCTACAGCAGCACTGTGGGTTTGCGAGGTGACTAAATGGTATGAACAAGGAAGAATAGGGGCAAAAATTACATTTTTAACAGCCCAACAAAGCAGCTGACGAAGGCAGACAAGTGCCAGGCATACAAGGCTTCTGTGGTTCCTACAGAAGAACTGAACTGCCCATGTTTTTCCTGATGCTCTTCTCTGGTCTCGTAGAATGCTCTTTCTGTAAAGCCGGTGTCAATCATTTATTTTTTCAACATATATAAAGTTTCACTTGCCAGCATTTCCCTCAGCAGTGGGCACAGTGGTTTGGTGACGGTGCAGGCAATGAGTGACTGGGGACTCTCTCCAGGGGCCAGAGCTGATGACACAGATGCACTGGCCTGCCCCATTGCCCCATGCCTATTAGCACTCACAGAGCTGATCGTGTTTCCAGTTACAGCCCAGCTATTATCAAATTCTGCTCTTCACATGTGGACCACAGTGAATTTGAATCAACTCCAGCAAAACATAAAGAGAGGTGCTTTGGGTTCCCATGTGTGACAAGATACAGCTTGACTTGTGTGGCACACAGCTCCTGTATCTTAACCATGAAAACCCCTTGTGAAGTCTACGTGTAAAGCTGTAAGATTTTGCCCCTGTTATTATACCTTTAAACATATCAGATATTGTCTTTAACTAATTGAAGAACAAGGTGAACTGTAGATCACCACTTCTATTATTTACTTCTGTTATTTCACATGAAACTAGTCAGAAAAAAAATACCACTCCCTGTAAGAAAACACCGGGTTGGCCAGAGATTTTAGATCACCTTTTCTAGACTGATTGCTTATAGAGCTCTCTCCAAATAAGACAAGTTTTTAAATGCGAAACCAATTTTATGGCAACATAAATTAGAATACTTAAAATTTCAAACAGCAAAACATGCATATAAAACAAACACAGTGATAGATGCCTACAGCATTAAGACTATTACATCCAAATTTAGGCTTCTAAATAAAATTGCTTGATTATTCACAGGCATTGCTCAACTGGAAGCTCTGACCTCAGCAGAGAATTATGAGTATGGGGTACATAGCTATGCACTAGGAAACTTAATATCAGTTTAGGAGTAAATTTTAATCCTAGGTATTTGAAAACTTTAGTCAACATATGTGAATATGCTAGCTATATGTGTAAAGTTTTGCTTCAACTCATCTTCAACAACTCTGCAAACATGTAAATTCAGTCAGGTCTCCCCAGTGGTTTACCATGTTTCTCTTGCTAATAACAAACAGTTTTGAGAGTTACCCATATGGTTCTTGTCAGTCTTCAGCTTTCTAGGATTACCTGTGCACCATGTCTTGAATGACACAAATCATGATCTCATAATTTTTGCATTGTTGAGTCACTATGTATTGTGCCCATGTGAATGAAGCACCTTAAAAATTGATATTTATGCACTAAGTCAAAGCAGATCTAGCTTGTGCCTCTCTCCAGATGTAGGTATCCGAAGGGAGATGGCAGTATTAGTACAGCCGTATGTCAAAACAGCCAGGCTGCTGGGCATCGAAAGTCACAATTGTACCTCCTAAACACAGCTACTGTCTGGTTCCTCTGCTTGCCTCTAAGCCCATCAGGTCTGTAATCATCCAGAATGGGCTTTCCGTGGCCTTTTCCTTAGGTACTGCTGTTTCTTAAATTTACAGATTCAGTAAAACCATAAAAGCAGCACAGATAGTTTTGAGATAAACATTCCGTTTTTTTTCCTCTTAATCCAGTCGATCTTTTCTTGTTGACTTCCAAATGAAAAAGATGCAGTCATAAATGTGAAATTAATATGCATTTCAGGACTCTTGTAAGCACACTGCTCCACACTGCACCTTGGTTCTCTGTCATACATTGATAGGTAATCGTCAGTGACTAAGAACAGTGTCATTGTCCAGGGATTAAAAGGTACTGTCAATATCAAATATATTGCTTACACGATAAGGAAAAAAAGGTATCTACCGATGTACCTGAATTCACACAGTGAGCTGGATGTATGTCACATTCTGTCAACACCTGTGGGAAGCTTAGGCCAAAGGTTTCAAAAGTGACTAATGCTTATGAGTAGTTTTGTACTAACAGAGAGGGCTCGAAAGATGCCTCTTCTCAAATTCTTTAAACTGATATTGTCTTGGTGATCTCAGAACTTCAGGATCCTGAAACTAGGTCCCCTTTGTAGTCTTTGGAAAAGGCACCAGTGCTAGTAGTTTTGTGTGAAGGATGTGAAGTGCACATGTAGACTTTACAGTGGTGCTCTGCATTGTCAGCTTCCTGTAAGAAGACATCTAATTCAAACAGCATCATCTCTACCCCATGACTGACTGACTAAAATCTTTTGAAAAGGAAGAGATCAGTTGATCGATACATAGTGAGTAATTATAACAACATTTTCATATGTATTTTCAAATACGATCAATACCATTTTTGAAACATTTGGACTTCACGTAAGTGTTACGGACATTTGCAAAACCTTTAAATATTAGACCCAAATTATTAAAATAATTCCCAAATTGTATTGGACCAGTTCAGCCTTTTTGGCAATTGAATTCTGCTTTGCTTTGAAAAATCTTTACACCTGATATCATTAGAAATAATTATTACTCTTATGAACTGTGGGCAGGATCCAGGTTTCGTTGTGCTAAGTGCTGAATATTCAGAAGAGACAAACCCTGCTCCAAGGAGGCTGCTGGTCTAAGAGACAAAAAAACAGAATCCAGATGGGGAAATGTGATATAACATACAAGCACAGTGGTTAAGGTGATGATAGCTTCACATCTTAGCCAAGAGCCTGCAAACTGCACAGAACTGGTTGATATCCACACCCATACAGTAACCCATTGATTCCAGTGGGGCTCTGACAGGCAGCTAGAGCTTCCTTGAAAGCACTAATGCCGAAACTGGGGTGTATTAATTCCTCCTCTAGGGCTTTTTCCCCTTCTATTTTCTATTTGGGTTTTTTCACTTTTTGCTGTTGTCAGTTTTACCTTCCATCTGTACTTCTAAATCAGCCCAAACTGCTTCTATTTTCATATGTAATTAAGACTGTTTAATGTAACATTTGGGTTTTGAATTAAAAAATATAAAATCACTATTTTCAATTTTAAGTTTCAAACCTTCCTTTTATTTTTCAATTAATTCCTTCTCAGCTAGTTATACCTTTTGCAGTCTTCTGCTTTTACTATGTAATTCCATCCTCCTCAAATCTTGGAGTTACTTTAAACTTCTAGTTCTTGTCCCCTCCCCCTTGTCAAATTCTCAGAGAATCAAATTACTACTTCTACAGTCAGCACAATGTCCTGATTATCATTACGTTGTCTAATTTAATCTTTACTAACCCATTCAGCGATATGAATCCCAAAATAACGCACTATATGAAAAATAGTGTGAAAATAAACTATGTAGTAATGATTAGAACTCCTGCTGATTGCCTGGCTTTATGTGAAATGATGGCAATCACATGTTCAAAGCATGCCAACTGAAGTGTGGCTACCATACTTAGCAGTTTAGTTTCTCGTGTGACAGTAGCATGAAATACAAGCACAGAGCCTTTCCGTGGCTGCACAGGCGTCTCTGGTGCTTAATGAGAAAGCTGTGACAGAACTGAGAGTGAAGACGGGTCTCTCCCGTAATAACAGGTAAGGTAAGAAACGTGAGAGGACAAGGTTTTCTGGAGGAAGGAAAGCAAGCTGTTTGCTTCTATAAGAGAGTTTGTTATTGAACAAGGACCAGTTAAACTAAATGGTTCCAGGGTGGCTGCATATCAGCCCCAGCCTAGAAGGGTCAGACAATTTGTGGCTGATGCATTAAAAAAATATGTAAGTTGAAGAAATTAAATGAATCTGTACTTAAGATGCGAACATACCTGTATCAGTTTGACCACAGATACCTCAGAGAGAAAAGTTATTTTTCCAGATATCTGTGGCATTATCTTAGGTCATCTGTATAAATCTTGCTGCGACCCTTCTTGCACCATTCAAGGAGCTTTGAATGGTGCAGACTGGAAGATGATTCATGGCAGCTGTCTCCTCGACTCCATGTCCCTCCTCCTCCACAAGGAAAGAGCTGTCTGAAGTGCAGGATTTGGGGCTGAGGACTTTTGCTTTCCTCTGGTTTTAAAATGGCAAACATGAAGTGTTAAATGTATATGGCAACAAAGACTACACCTTGTTCTTGGAAGGAAAGATAAGTTTTGAGATTCTTCATACTTCCAGTAGAAGCTCATAAGAAAGCTGACATTTTAGTTGCTGTATCTCTGTCAGACAGGGGTTGCAATTTTGGTGACATTATAAGGTCAAACATTCATTCTGTCAATAAACGTCCTTTTGTCAACATAGTTTTTTCACCTGGGGAACTAGCAGAAACTGTGATGACAAAATACATTTTTGCCAGTATACAGTGAATCTGCTTGAGAAAGGTCTGCTAATAAAGCCAAGAAATGTTTTACAGGTAGACAAGTCCTTGAGCTGACTCAAGATATTTCTGTCTTCAGCACAGAGGAATTTCTTCTGCTAGTAGATACTTCTGTTGTTCTTCAGGAGTTGCTCTATACACAACTAGTCTCCCAGAGATTAAAATGAGTGTAACTGAACTCTGCATTTGGACTGATGACTTGAGGTCTAATGAGTGAGTATATTTCAACTTTTCTGTAGAACACCCAGAAATCAAGAAGCAGGAAAAAAGCCTAATATACATAGGTGATTGCAAGGTGTTTCCATATTGATACTAAAGTACTGTATTTCTGGGTTAGGTGTTGCCCCTGTCAAACCACAGTCTATTTCCATGTCTATAGTAAGCCTCAGAAGCTGCCACTTTTGGACATAGAGAGGCCCACTGGAATTCTCCAGGAACCACTTTTCCAGCAGTCGACCACCAGCAGGATCACAGCCCACAATGTGTTTTATAGCTACTACTAGGTAATTTAGTGATAACCTGTTTGTAAAACAAGTATAAATATCATAGTACAGACAGGAAAATAAGAAGAAAGTGGCACAAGAAACACTGGATATACACCATACGACGGTTGATTTATGGGGGGATCACGTCCCGATAGCGGGAGGCTTTTTCTCCTTTACATTGCCGGGAGC
>VWZG01003107.1:1396966-1417415 GCA_013396735.1 Grallaria varia
AAAAAAAACAACAAGACTCCATCTTAAACAATAGAGACAGCTTCAGCTTTTAAGGTATTCAAGTTAGCTTTTTTCCCTTCTTCACCAGCCCATTTCTCACAGGACTTTTTCCATTTCTGATATTGTTTGTTCACTGCCACAACACCATATTGCAAGATTATTCAAATCTCCTACAACTTGAGTTTATCTTATCAGTATAATTATACATTCTTGACCACCGCCTCTACACCATACTTTAAAATTAGTTTTATAGCTTCTGTATTAGAGTTCTACATCTTGCTTATGGGTTGGGAAATACACAATATTTTACTGATCTCCTCTAATTTACGACTTTCTGAGTCAATTCTCTCATTGCTAGAATAATTCTTGGTTCCACACAAAGGTCTTCAAGAGCACACTAGGTTTTAGCCATGCAACTTTCATTAAAAGCAGCTGGGAGAGTAAATCCTCATGTGACTAAAATGCAGGGACAGGAGTTTGCCAGTAATGTGCCTCTCAGTCTATATGACTAATCAGTCTTATCTGTGACAGCATGATACAGGTAACTGTGGGGGACACGCTTTCATTTGACTATGGTTCATTAAGCTGTAAATCAAACACCTTTTTGGAAAGTGAGACTGTCCCATTGGCACATAATTATGCTACCTCAGATGCCCCCTAGAAGCCACACCACAGCCCTATTTCACACAGGGTGTGTGGAGGTTACTCCCTCTCCTCAAGTTTATAAATAACCATCCCAAGGCTCTTCCTACACTCAGAGAATGAACAACAAGAAAAAGAAATACAACAATTATTGGAAATTACTATTCAAGCCAGAATTTCCTAATATTTTCAAAGTTTGACAAGTACATATGTCTTTGCATAACTAAGTGGAAGTTTAGACTGGAATTCCACAAGTTCTTCAGTGCAATAGTGCAAAGAGTCACTGTATAAAGGTATTTAGGTGGTTTGGTTTAGTGAGTTAGGAACCTAAATACATTTTAAAATTCTCCCTGAATTCTAGTGCATCACCACGTGTGGGTTCATTCATTCATTTGAAATGTGCACACAACCTGCATTTCTGCCAGGGCAGGATTTGGGATTGACTGCAACAGGGATTACATGTTTGAATGTTCCGAAAATGGCATCCAGATCTTCATGTCAGAAGTTTTGTTGAGATTCCAGTACCATTGTATTTTCTCAAATGTCATAATCCTACCATTGGACTGTCATATCATTCTCTGTGTCCTCCGTTGGCCTGTTTTCCCAGGGTGGACATTTATAACCTGAGGTTATGAACAATTAGCACAATCTAATTTTCAATACTAAGGAGAAGGATATGCTTGATTTATCTCTAAAGTAGGTTACAACACAATGAATGTGTGAGCTTTGACTGAACAGAAGGTTGAGATAACGTGATATTTTCCAAATGTAAAAAAAAAAAAAAAATTGTTGGCTAGTTAGTGTTGTATAATGTGGCTATTAATTCCAATGGGATTATGCCACAATAGAATCCTCTCAGTAATTTTAAGTACATTTGCACAAAGGTACCTCGGCAGTTAAAAGAATGAATCATATTTTATTCCTATAAAATCTAGTCCAAAATTGACTTCTGTGCATAAGTTACTGTACTTATCAAAATTCTGAATTTAAAGATATACCTAAAGATATTTAAACATATATTTCTATTTGTAATTTCCAGCGTGTTATTGTAAAATTACATAAATTAAAATATCCAAAACTATAACTGATATAATTTGGGAAGTTCCATCAAGATCAATAGTTATGCTGATTAACCCCAGCTGAGGATCTGGCCCAACAAATAACTAACTACATAATGAGCAAAATAATCCGCTCTGCTCTTAATTAGAAAAAGAACTAACGAACACTTAATCCAAATGTTGGGGTTTGCAGAGGGTGTTCCAAAGCACGTAGGCAGTTGTGGGCAATTTGGGATCAGATCAACGTGTCAAGTTGTGGAGTTCCCACATTTCTCTGTTCTCGGCTGTAAACCCTTTGCATATTTTGGGAGTAAAGGAGGAGTCTACATTTTTTGCAGATGCTGGAAACATGCCAGGTCCTCCTATTACAAATATTTCTACATACTGCCAAATGTTCCCATTGGGAATTCTCCTTGCATCCCCATAACTACTGGTTTTGCTCAGTCCATTACTCAATAAAACTAGCCACTACTCCAGCTGGAATAGTCTGGTCTGAGGAAAAGGGCACCAGAAATTCAGACACATCTAGCTGAAGAAACTGGGCTGTTAATAAATCCAGCATGCTGAGATTAATTACATAATTTTTGCATTATAAGGAAATATAAAGCACTGACTCACAGGTGCAAATATATTTTACAAAGGATCAAGTAATGACATGACTTGAAATGATAACAGTATTTAAAAGTATGGTGTGAGAGAAACAGTCTAGTGATAATAGTTATAAATTTCTTTTAGACCTGTATTTTCATCTATCACTGACTTCAGTGAGGCCAAGAGTTCAACTCTGATGTCCTAATGATTTGAGGAAAATTGGAAGTATCTCAGCTTAGGATTTTTTTGTTTCTACCTATAAGTAGTACTTGAGATCAAGTATGTTTTCCCTGGTGAATCTGGAAAAAAAAGGGAATTCATATATTTGCTACCTTCTACTTTCTACATGCAATTTTTCTATTTTCATATCATTCTGTAACAATGAAAGATGCCACATTAGTGCATTGAGCCTTAATCTTACCCTGTCAGACGCATTCATTCCTTTCACTATAAAAAATTGCATTTCACATTTTCTTTCCTGAGACCCCAAATTTGCAAACACTTAAGCATGTGCTTAATATTGTCTCATTTGGTACAGAACGGGAAAGCAATGAAACTGCTCTTAAGAGACATCAGTGCTCTACAAAAATATTTTATAGCTGTTTTTCTAGACTACATTTAATTATTTTATTACTAAATTGAACTGTTTCATCTCCTCTCCAATATACCAGAGAAATCTTGGAGCTGCTCTTTAGGCTTCTTTTGATCTGATGAATATTTTCTGGTTTTGAGAATTTCTCCGAACAACTCAATGATTTAATTGCAGCTCTTTTTCCTCTAGCCTATCAACTAAGCCAGTGCCATCCCACATTAAAGGCAAGGAAAATAGTCTAGACTGATTTGCAATAAAAATATTTATATTTAATATTAGTGTTTCTATAGTAGGTCACTAAAGGAATAATAAAAATGGTAGGCTGTTGTTTCTGCCTTAAAAGACGGGATTTTTATTTAAGCAAATCATGTCAGTGTCTGAAGCCTACTGGATTATCTTCTAACATATGGTAAGTATTGGTTATGTGGTGTGCTGGCTTGCATTTCATTGTTGGAAAAGCATAGAAAACTGATTTTAGTATGCCTTTGCTCTTAGCAGCAGGGTATAATCATTTTTAAAAGAAATTATGGAATCAAGCATTAGCATACTGTGTAAATTTAGGATTTATGGAAGGATGTCATATATCACACACATATATTGCTTTGGGATGCTTAGAAAATCTTCAGTACCACATGTCACTGTTTTGTAGTTGTTTAAAATTGTAGCTAAGCACATGCAAAAAGATAGCAATGCTAGGGTAGTCTTCTAAAAAAATTACATTGTTAAGTATTTAATAAACATACCAAAACATTAATATATTATCCATTTTACAGCCGCTGAACTTTAAAGAATTCCTTTCTTTGAATATGTCAGTTATCATTATCCCAAGGCTATTAGCTAAGCCGCAGGTATTCAGCACCTTGCAACCTTGCCCTTTTTACAGGATTTGGTTCAGGTGCCCGGAGGTGGGGGATGTGTCAGGGCGGATGTGAGGGTTCCATGAACCCACAGGAGAGAAAATCAGCACCTCATGTCCCCTTATGTCCCTTCCCAATGGGGAAACTCTTTTCCCCATGTAGGGAAAGGAGAGCCTCCTTCCTCCAGTGGGTGCAGGACAAACACATGGGGCTTTTACCTGGCAAAGCCCCAGGAGGGGTGCCCTGCTCTGGCCTGTGGCTGCTGGAACTTCTGAAACAACAGCCTGCACATCGTCACTCTAAACAGGCCTCCAAATTGTAAGTGAAAGGGGATGGAAAAGTACACATTACATACTTGCCAGCTCATGCTTACCACTAATGGTAGGCTTGACTTTACCCTTCACTTTAGATTTCAGCGGCTTAATTAATCTACTAACATCAAAAGGAAAATAATCTGTTCCGAGCATTCCTTCTAAAGACTTGGTGCTTTGAAACCTCATTTCAAAATCGATCTTGCCTCTATCAAAATGAGTGTAAAACTCAGAGATGAGAAGAATCCTTCCCTGTGACACTCCACCACTGTCACTTCTGTTCCACCAGACCTCTGCAGTGTGTCACCTCCCGTTGGATCACTGCTGTTTATTCTGCACTTGGATCTAAAGAAGGCTGTGAGTATGTTACTCATCCATACAGAGTGAGACAAGCCACAAAGCCCCAAAGTAAGGTTTTGGCTGTGAAAGGCCTGTTCTGTTTGGTTATGACTACACAGGGGTTTGTCGTGGGGCTGCTGCAGCGATGGATGGTGGCAGCAGACTGTGAAGGGAGGACAGAAAGTCAGGGTAGCCCCTTGTTGCATTCCACCGTGGCCCATGGTGTGCCAAGGGCAGCAGGCTGCCTGTGTAAGACACTGGGCAGTACCTGGCCAAAGTCCTCTGAGCCACGGGGCTCACAGACCTCTTGGTTGTCAAGTGCCAGGCAGAAGATGGCCCTGTGGAAATAATGACCGCTGCTAGTGCCTGGAGACACACCACAGAGCCAGAGGAGATGGGAGGAGAGAGCAGGGGACTTGGACTGCCCAAGGCTGCTCCATTTAGGGAGCTGCTGTTGATGCAAACGGTGGTGAACAGCCATTCAGGAGAGACCGTGTTTCGTTCATGTTGACAATTGTCCAAAGGTGATTTCTGAAGAATAAGACCTCTTTGACATTTCACTAGAGGCCAGCCCGCAGCTAGGTACGTGCTTGATGTGAGACAGAAAAGTAAAGCAAGAAATAAAATGCTGGTACAATGGATCTCTGAGAATTTAAACTGCTAATCTCTCATACAAGGAACAGGCACAGCCAGAAGCAGTATCAGTTAGGTTAAATTATAACATACAGCGCCAGAGTCAGCAATCACATCAGCCACTTCTCAAAGCTGCTTCAAAGTACATATCGAAGCACCAGACTCCCATCCCACACGCCTAACTGCGTTGACAGGGACTATAACTCACATTTGCAATTATTCAGCAATCCTGACATAAACTATAACCTATTACTTAGAAACATTCCTGCACAAACCTTGTTAATCTGTAGCAACCTGGAGCAATCCCAATTTCTGCTATAGCTCTGTGGCCCAGCATCCCCCAACAGTGCCTCAGCCATGTTTCAGGAGCAGCCAAAATTTCCAGGTACACTTGAATGGACCATGAGTTATTTTGGCTGTATGCAAGAAAAGGGACTTTGGATGAAGCTACAAAAAAGATGTTTTGGAGTCAGATGTGATTTTCCAAGCTCTGTCATGCCTGAGAATAGTTTTTCTTTCCTCAGATTTCCCTGATCTGGCCCCTGGTTCCTCACTGGCGTTTTACAAAGCCTGGGGACCTGGGAGGGGAGCTGACTGCCTCTGCCCAGGTGTCCAGGAGGGCAGTGCCAGGCAATGGTTCTCTGATCCATTAAATCATTTTGAAAATGCAATTATATCTAATTAGTGTTTAACATTGGCTGTCTTCAGTGTTTACACTGGTTTGTTTCCATGAAGTGAGATCTCTGGGTTATTTATTACTGCTAATATGTTCCACCCTGCTTTGACAGTCACCTTATGTTCTGCCAGTTTGGGCTTTTTTGTCAATTACACTGATTTCGTGTATGACTCCTGATCCTTATCTACACATTCTTTTCATTGCATCCTCCCAAAACAGGAGCTTGTCCTTGTTGCCGGACGGATTTTAAGGGTTGCACTGTAGAATAACTGCAGAGGAAGTAAGGGATTTGTTTACAAACAGCTTGACGGGGCTAGTTTGCCCAAGCACACAAGCTATCAAAATGTCATGTAAAACAGGCCTCTTGTACTGAAGGAGAGTTAAAAAAAAGCTGTGGTTCATGGTCAGGTTTATATTTGCATTTTCCATCAAGGGGTTATTTGATCCTCTCTGCAGGGAGCATTTACTTGAAAGACGGGTCTCAGCCACAAAGTGTAAATTCCATTTCACTCTTCCCAAAAGTCTGGTGTTATTCAGAACTTTCAAGTTTTGGTCCTCCTCCATGACAAACTTAGTCTGTGGAACAAGAGGTACCTTCCTTCATGTTTCAGCTGTCTCTTTAATATACACTCTTCTCTTTCGCTGTTAATCATGTCTCAGCCTCTTGCTCACATGTGACAATGTCAGCTCAGGCATATGCAAGAAACTCATAATTCAAAATTACTTGGCTCTGCAACACAGGATAATGTTAAGGAACAACTGCAAATTAAATACCGTAATACAATATTCGCATATGTGTTATCCGATAATGTACACTGTGATTTAAATCCTACTACTGTCAAATTCTTTGAATCATTAAACACATGATACACAGTGGACAGTTTACTCACTCGAGATGTGTTTTGACATTCTGGATCAAAACATTTTTTAGTATGATTAGCTAACTTGCTTAGCAATTGTTTTCTGGGGTGTTGCATAAGCTAAGAGCACTTTATCAGTTATGGTGAATTATCATTTCTATCTTAGGATTACAGAAGTATATAAAATTTCAATATTGAACAATGGAAGTTCTCCAGAAAATAACAACATTTATGACTCATTAATAACTAAAGGCTGTTGTGTCTTGGCATTGTGGGGGGCTGTCAAATTAGGAACAGAGACTTCCACCAAAAAATATTTTTTTTTTTTACATTAGCATTAGGCTTAAATAAAATTAGATTTGACTGAAGCCACCAAAGTTGCTGGCAATCCCGTGCTATGAGTTGTGCAGCTGGATTAGATCAATTAGTCCCAAAATCAAACATTAAATAATTTTTTATTAATCTTAGTTTATACAATTGCATTCTGTTCCAAAAGTAATATTTTTAAAGGAGGAAAGCAACACATTTTCAATTTCCTTGTAGACATTGAGTACACAGTCAGAATGCACAGTGCAACACATTTAGTAATCAGTGCGTTGTGCTTATCTTCCTGAAGCTCTAGGAACAGCTTATTTTTATTTTTTTATATCCTTATCTAATAATGCTTGTTCAACCACTGTTATACCATCTACAGTGAACCTTTCAAAGAGATGAGGGGAGAAGAAGTGGGGTATGTAAAAAAAAGAGGTTTGTCACAGTCATGTAGGTAACAACTGTGTTATCAAATACTGTGTTTTATTCTTTTTTAATAAAGTTTGCTAATGGTTCAAATATGCGCTCAACCACATGTAAAGAGTTTATAAGAACCCCTCAACAAAGAAATTTTTGTATAAACATAAACTGTTGGAGTCAGCCGTGGGCTGAGTCCCAAACTGCACTCCTGTCCACTTTCAGATGGGGCCAAGCTCAGGGAGTTGGGCCATGCCTTCTTTGGAGACAAATGAGAGCTACCACAGATGTACCCAGGAGCAGGACTGGCTTCTCTGGGAACCACCAGGAAGAACCTGAGGCTCCTGCATGGCAGGAGCTGATGTCTGCCACCAACAAGGAGGGACAGGGACAAAGTGCTTCGGAGGCATAGACCTTGATTTTGACCTTGTCCTCCCAAGGTCCAAAAAGCCTACTGCCTCAGCCAACCTCCTTCTGTACAGGGAGATATTTTCCTGCACTGCAAGACTAAAGATTTTAATATTAAATGTTGTTTTGCAGAAAAAAAGAAGTCGACGCTGATGACATTTTTGAGGATTTCATTTTAACATAGATATTAACATTGTGCCTCACATTTCAGTGACTTTTATTCAAACTTACTACAGCTGAGTTGCGAAATGTTGTCTTTGTCCTTAAGACCATGACAGAGAACTTTATCTGCATTCAGATGCCTACTGGTTTGTGGTATTTCGATAATAAAACAGCAGGATTGAAGGCTCATGATGAGAAATCTGACTAATTACCTGTTAGATGATAGATGGTTGTAACTCGGCGGTGCCAGTCACTGAAAACAAAACACTTCTAGATATCAATCAGCTTCCTGACAAATTCAATTTCCATCACATTCAGTGGACAATAAATGTGAATTTTACCTTAGCAGCTATATGGCTTTGCCTTTTAACTTTCCAATATGCATAATGATATTTTAATAAAGTAGAGGGGTTTTTTAAGTAAATTAGTATTTAAATACCTGACATATTCATATTTCAGGCTCAAAGCTGGTGGAAATAATTAATGTTGCAAATCTGTCTCCTGTTCTACTGCAGACAGCAAACTTGTATTTAATAGCAGTATTTTTGTTTTCTCCATATATTTTTATTTAAGACCAATTATTTACAATACTTGTAATGGAGGTATTTACCCTCTTTTTCCAAGATCTTATCCATCTATATGTCAGTGAGTTGGATTTTCCATACGACTCAAAAAACAAAATGTCCAATTACTACCATGACATACCAGCATGTGGGCAAAGTTAAAACAAAGAGGGATTGGAGCATGGAAATTGAATATGGGCTTGAAGAAACACCTCTCTTTCTTTCCATGTAGGGAATAATTGCATTGTCAACATCTGGAAGTTGTGGATAAGCTTGCCCAATTCAAAATGAATCTGAGTCCGCTTGCTCTGTTATAAATCAGGAGAGGTCAATTGCAGTGTGTTTAATACCCGCGTCAACTCTGTGAGATTAGAATTAGGATGTAGAGATAATCAATCCTTTTGTTACCTTGGACACAATAAACTGAAAGCTAAGAGGAAACCTTAACATTGCCCCCATGTTATGCTGTGCATCCTTGTATCACTACAGCTAATCACCCTGGTGAGCCACTCTCTGTCTCATGCATCATACCTGCATAGAGCAGACGTAGCAGGCTCTGTCTCAAACTTCTGAAATCTTCATGTCTCATGGGATACAAATTCACACCAAACAATTTGTCTCTGCTTTCTGGCAATTGACATCAACACAACAAAAAAGAAGGGCAGCAAAAATTACATTTATACTTGGTTTAGAGCACCGTGGCTTTCCTATTTTATTCCCCCTAATAAAAAAATGGGAAAAAAATAAGATCAACCCTTAATACAATTGTCCTTCTTGAAGGTGGGGACAGGAGGCACAGCCTTTTCAATGTGCTCCGTCAGCTGTCGGGGCACAATGAAGCTCTGAGGACCCGCCATAGGTGTCCGCCCAGCCCTCGGTGCAGGAGCTGCAGGGAGCTTTGTCCTTGGGAAATGGGAAAATTATTAAGCAGGGAACATCTGGGACCTGCTCCTTCCAGACAACATCAGGGAAAGATAACTGTGTTAGTGTAAATGATGGTCAGGGGCTTCCAGGGCTGGCCACTGGTCTGTGTGTTCGATGTGATTGATTGGCAGGTGCTGGGACAAGCCTTGTCTGCTCATTTCTCCCAACCAGAAAGAGACTCTGTCTTTCTCCAGTGCTCCCCTTGCAAGGCCCTTCTCAGCAGTGCATCTCCGGGGGACTGCTGGAGCGAGGATGGGCTGAAGCCCCCCAGGTGACCCTGGGGACCCACCTGAGCCAGGGCTGAGGCAGGGACCCAGTGGAAGGGCACAGTGGGTGCCATCTGCCTGGGCTGTGGGGAGCTCTGTGCCAGAGATGGGTGGCGTGAAAAAAAAATACAAGGGTATGAAAGGGTTGAGAATTTTACACTGGAGTCAGAGTTTACTGCGGAAACACTCTGCAGTGCAGCCATTTCTTCTGAACTTGAGTTTCTTTTCCAGGTCCTGCCTCAGCACTTCACCACCAGCACCCCAGAAGAGCTGCCTGAGCACTGGCCATGGTGTGCAGGTTTCCAAGGACAATGCAGGTCACACACATGTGGCTCAGGTTTGGCTCTCTGGCATCACGTTGGCTTTAAATGATTTTATATTGGAAGCTGCAGCCAGTTTGGCCTCAAAACCACATCACTATCTGCAGTCTGGCATTTTGCAAGTAACTGTTGTTTTCCAATTTGCAGAAATACCTCTTGTTGCTTCTGAATTTGAGGGAACTATTTCTACTTTGAATTAAGAAAGATCCTTGCTGTTACTGCCAGAGTTTGTCTCTCATTTTATACAGTCAGGCTATCACTGTAAAAGGCACCAATATATGGATGAAATAAAAGGTTTAGTGCATCCATGAAAAATTACATTCTTAATCACAGGTAATTAAAGATTATGTCACGTATCTGCATGCATGTGCATATATGTCCATGTATTTTAAAAAATGCAAGTAATCAATTTAAAATAGCTCATTTTATTATATCATATATAAACAATGATGGTTGTATCAATAAATTCTTCTGTTTCCGATACCAATAATGAATTACCAGGCTCACATTTATGTACTACTTTTCATTAGAGATGTGTTGAAGACACTAATGACTTTTTTTTCTTAATCAAACCACTGTACAGAAGAGGTCTACTTAGGCTTTTCTTAAAGCAGCCTGACATCAAAAGATTTCAAAAGGACAAAGGCTGCTTTTAAAAGCTAACATACCATTTATGATTTCAAATAGCAGAGATATGATTTAGCCTGCTTTATTACAGATGTTATAAATGATGTTTCACATAAGAATATTATTCCCTTATTGCTTTTCAGGTAGAGTTTCCACTGGCTTCATTAAAAGGCCTGAATGTAAAACAGCTGCAGAACCATGAATTGGGTCCTGGCAAGTGCAGCTGCCCCCCCATCCCTCCTCTTTTTTTAATTCTCTTGACGTGGCAACATGGCAGCTATTTAATTACATTCATACAAGAACAATAAATAAAAGTCCTATGACCTTTTGTTTCAATAAAATAAAATCTACTTATTCTTTTTAACTAAAATGTCATTCCCCATTTATTTTCCTGCAACGTGGTTGCCAGTGTCCAATTTTTAGGCTCAGTGCACAACAGTGATAAGGTCAGAACCTGAGACAGGGTGATGTGATTAGCGCTGTCCTAGGCCACCTCATAAAAATGTCTGCCACACAGCACATGCTCTGTCATGCAAGAAAATGGTTTACGAAAGGGTTCAACCAAACAGAGTTGTATGAACATGGAGAGGGACTTTCTACAGTCTCTTCTCAACGATTTTTACGATGAGGTTGGGGCAGGGTGGGGAGAGCAGAATTTTAAAATGGGTAAATAGAGAAGAGAACTGGACACTGAAAAACCAAAAATTGAGGTGGGTGGTCTGGCAGCTCAAATAACTGTTGCAGATGACCTTATGAAGCCAAGGTGTGATTCATCAATCCCATAATACTTGCAATATGAAATATTTTCTCTGCTTTGGAACAGGCACTAACCCAAACAAAACGTGACCTGATGAGGTTTGGTTCACAGAAGTCTCATCTCTCCATGAGAATAGGTGGAATTACAAGCATCAGTACCAAGCACTAATATGGCACCATAGACAGAGACTTTATTTATCATGCAGAGAGTGAAAACAAAGCTTTCTACTAGATTTATTAGTAAAAGGGAACAGAAGAATCTAGGATGGACAAACTGCATGTTCCCCACATCTCAGCTGCCAGGACTTCCTGCCCTCAGGCTTAGATATGTTTATCTAGTTATAATTCAGTAAAGTTGTGTGATTTCAAGCCATTCCAAACAAACAAAATATCTAGGATATCACTCAAGGAGGTCCTGACAATGCAATATTTCCCATTTCAGTTTAAAATAAAAAAATGGAGATGCTAATTAAATGGTCTTGCAAAGATGAGTCCTTCTCAGAAATTGTTTTTATTAATTTCATTTTTTAAACAGTTTAAGGACTGTAAAAATTAAAATGATGACAGTTTTATCCAAATGAAATTATTATAACATGTACATCACTGGGAGAGAGAGAAAAGCATATGAGATATATATATATATATATATATTCAGAGCTTGATTGTGCTGTTTCTTTGTATTCAAAGGCCTCTTTGACTTCACTGGAAATTTTACATATGTGACAGTTGCAGAAATGAGTCCTCAAATTGTAGAGAAATCGAATTTCCATGTTAAAGAGACCCTGTTTCTAATTTCACTTGGAAAAATCACAGTTTTTCATATGTCCCCTGTCTCGTTATTTTTCCAGCCTTTCTAAACATTGGTCCTTTTTATAAGTGAGGGGCTGAGGGGCACTGGGGGGGAAAAAAAAGAGAGAGAAAGAAAAGGAAAAAGAAGATTTTATGTATACGAGGGGATAAATATGCTTCTAGAACAAGTGGTTGGTGTTGAGTGTACTGTCAGGAGTAAAGAGAAACACGGGTAATACCATTAGCGCCCCAGTGCTCAAAATAAAATATTAATGGCAGCATTTCCGGAGAAATTAAATTACTAGAGAAAAAAAGTCTTAAAAATATGCATTCCACTGCCTTGTTGAAAGCCCTCACACAAATTATGGTCAAATTAATATCCTTTCGTCTTTAGCACACACACTGTATGACCTTGAGAGATGTTCTCGTGTAGATGTCTGAGGGTCTTTTATTCAGAAACAGGCATATTTTGCACACACTCGCTGGCCAAAGAAAAGAACACAACCAGTAGCTAGGCTTGAATGGGTGCAAGTCAGTTACTTGTTTCCAGGAGTTATGAGATTAGCTGGAGCCTGTTTAACTTCTCCTTAAACCTCCAAAGTGGTACCATTTTAGTCATTCTGAACTTGAGTGCTTTGATGCTGAAGGGTTGAGCCCGACCAGACCAGTTTGTCCCAGCGACGCTGCGGGACAGTCAGATTCAGCACAGGACAAGGGTGCCCTTTTTATGGCAATGCTTCACGATTAGTAGTGACTCACTGGTCGTTAGAGAACTGCAGTTCTCATTAATCTGAAAATCAAACAAAATCAAGGCCCATTCTAACAGAGGTCCTCCATATGTGATAAATACCGGCCGCTATGCTTCTAAGGAGACTATAATTACCTAAAATATAATTCATTATGTTGTCTCCAATGCACACCATATTATCAACATTAGTAAAAAGGATATTTCTAGACTATTTCAAAAAGACTATTTCATGAAGGAAAGGAGAGAAACATTATGACTCACACCTATCAATTTTCTATTGCCTATGTTAATTTTCACATGGAAAAAAAAAGAAAAAAAAAAAGAAAAAGAAAAAGGAAAAAAAATCCATGACCTACCAATAAAATAGTATTGTTACCATGTTTTATACACATTAAAATCATGTTTCAAGCAGGTTAGTAATACCCCACGAGCCTCAGAAGCAGTGAAGAACACAACCTTCATTCGCCCTGACTGCAATACAGGAAAAGGTTTGCTCCCGCTGAGACTATGAGGGGGCTAAAACTTTCCTTTCTCTGCTCAGGTCTCCAGGAAGCCCAAATATTTGGGGCATAAACCTGCATTTGTCTGAATACTGCCAGGTGAGGGAAATCTGTGGACCTCACATGGCGCTTTAGTGTCTTGTCAAACACTGGTGTGCTGACGTAAGGTTAGACCAAGTGCCTGTCTCCTACTCCAGTCTTTGCAAGAAGACTATCCCTAACACTGCTATTATTAAAATTATATCAAGAAGTATTTTCCACAGTCACAAATAATTTTTCCAGCAAGATTTTTCACAGTTGTCCCCCATTGAGAGATATAATCCACTCTGCTAAATTTTAGGGACAGTTTTGCAGAACTGAGGCAAACATGGTTAAACCTAAGATCCCACAGCAACATAATAAATATTCATCAGCACTACATTTGCCTTTATGCATTTCCCAAGCTTCAAAACAGCTAAATGACACAAATTTGTTACAGTGGTAACAGCAACACAATTATGGTTAGTGGCCTGTCGCTGCTGCCATCCAAACTTCAGTTTACAATAATATAAAACTCTTGACAGGCCATTCATGGATCAAACTTAAAATATAAGGAAAAAAGAGAAATGGTTTTAACAACAGAGAGTTTATGGAAATGCCAGATGACAAGCTAATATATGGAAGAGAAAATTCAACGTACAGTGAAAAAAAAAAAAAACAACCAAAGACCGTGCACTTAGATTTTATACACACACACAATATTTACCTTGACACTTTTAAAAACCAGTACTTTTCCTAAAGGAATGTCCAGAAATTAAGGCCCTGAAAGGATGTTCTCCTCCATGTCAGAGGCCCAAACTGAGCTCAGGAGAAGCAGAAGTTCATCCTACAGACATGAGAGAATGATACCGTCCCAGCTGGGCAGCAGGCAGTGCTGGAGGTGGACATCTCAGAGGGGAACCCAGAGAGAAATCCTCCTTGCAGGCAACAGCCACCTAGGAGAGCAGCTTTCACTCCCTGATCCATCACTAGACACTACACCAGACATAAGGTGGGTAAAAGATACAGTTTAGTGTTATTCATGGTCTAGGTCTGATGTTTGGACCAGAAACGAGGAGGAAGGAGGGGAATGAAGGAGCAAGAGATAGAGATTTCCTCCAGTAAGTGGCCAAGAGCAATCAAGTCAAGTCAGGCTCCCGCTCTAACCTGCCCAACATGAGTTTCTCTCTCTATCGTCTCTTTGGAAGCCAGAACAGGCGAGCAGCAAGCCCAGCTGCAGAAACCTTCCCAAGGTGTCAGCCAGGCCTCCCCAGCATCTCCACCAGGAGGGATCAGGCTGGCCCTGAGGACTCTGGGGCCTTCTTAGGGATTGTCTCTGAAATAAAGTTCCCCAATAAAGGAAGAGGTGCTCACCCTTCTTCTCACAAAGGATTGTATGCCAGAGTGCTACAACTGGGGCTTCGGATACTAAAACATAATTTTTTTTAAAAATCTCACATTTCATAACTCCATGTGCTAGCATCCAATGAATTACTAACACAAATAATTAAAGTTAATATATGGTTGTAAAAATAAATGAATAAAGTATATTTCATTATGCAGTATCCTTGATTTTTATGGTGTTTGATTACTCACTAATTTGCAAAATGTGGTAACCTGCAGCATGCATCCCAGTCATTAGTGAAATCATACAGTCAACAAGCTGATGATCTGACATGTTGCACCAGCAGCCCTGCACAGAGGGGCAAAATGAATTAAAGGGCCTGATTCTTGTTTTTACAAAAGCCAGTTTACAACACTCTGGCAATAAAGAGTAACCACCGAGTTTCTGCAGAGAGGCTTATGGTGATACAAAAGCATGTTAAAGTGAATAATAATCTGACCGAAGACACTTATGCCTTTTGGGGGATTTTTTTTTTTTTTTCACATAGTTTATTGTTTAGCATCTCTGATTAAATTTGGTGAGAGTATATAGGTGACCACCTAAAAGACAAATATAACTTGCTATGGATCAGCAGCGTAAGTTCCAACACTCAATGTTGAGAAACATATGTTCTCTTGAACAGATATTCGGGTATTATCATTGGCACAGCTGTAAATAAATATTAAATCCTCATCAGTCAAAATAAGGAGAACTCTTAGGTTTCACTTTCATCAGTTAACAATAACACCCCTGGAAAAACACTAAGTCTAAATGATAGCATATTTATTATTTGACAAAAACTATCTTTAAAAATATTTTGTTTTAATTCCCAGATGATTTACATAATAGATTATAGCAGCTGCTATAACAATTCCAAAGTTGGGGTTTTTTTCTGAGTACACTTTGAATCCTCTAACACTACAAGTGTTTTCCCAGATCTTATTTTTTAAATTAGCATGCCTTGAGAAAATACCTACATGTATTTTCCTAGAAACACACTAGCCATTGATCTCAGCTTGACAAAAGTGGAAGAATTCATAGGTCATTTCAAAGTCACCTGTTGAATTAATGGAGAAAAAAATATTTCTCCTCCACCAGCCTAGAACCTTTACAGACCAGTGGACAGTGCAAAGGCGTCACAGGGCACATACAGTTGAGGTGCACAGCCAGAGCAGAGTGTCCTGGCAGATTATCACCCTATTTCAGCATCTTAATCTGAGCCCTAAAACAACTGGTTCTGTCCTGAGTTCCTTCTCAGGCAAAACTCCTCCTGAAGCAGTGGTAGGCCTTTTGTTTAACTCCAGACACATGCAAATTTATTTTGGGATGAGCAAATAATTAATCTATTAAAAGGTTCCATGGGACATTCCAAAAGTTGACGTGAAAAATTGTCAGTGCACAGCTGAGATGCTGCTTTATAGAATTAGCTCATAAAGTAGTATCGTGTGTAATTGCGTTCATGTTGTCACCGTTTCTTTGTAAACCTCCAGAGATTTACAGCACCACACACTGGAGCAAGACTATCTAATATTTATAACGTTCCATTTTTTTCATCTCCTTGTAACCAAACCTATAGACGCATAGAAAATCTGACACGATGTGTCAGAAATAGCAGTGTCCACTTGCGGGCTCTGTAGCAGTACCCAGCGCGCAGGCAGACGTGAGACCACAGCAATTGTGAGCTACCAAACAGCTGCATGGCATTTACTCAAAATACTTTATGCATTTAACACACTTATTGAGCAGAACTTGCAATAGGGGCATTGTTTATTTGGGCACGTCAGAGGGGAAACTTCATTTCTTTACTAGTCCTACAGAATATAAACAGATCCAGATTGTAAAACCTTTTCATTGTACTTCTACAGGTAAAAATAATATTTTAACTAATGACAGCTTTGCCTGGGGAAAGGTTAAAAGGCTATGAAACTTTTCCTATAGTTTGACTCAAAGTCCTGCTTGGAATAGGATGGACAGATTGTTCCTGAACAACTTTCATACCAGAAGTGAGTTGTGTACAGCTTTCTGAATCATTTAGGATTTCATCTTAACATTTCTTATTTTATGACCATAAAAACTAGGAGCATGAAGCTTTCTGATTGCTTCTGTCAGCCTGCAGAAAAACACTAAAGCAAGAGTAAAATAATTCCTTTATTATTGTTGGAGTCTTAAAATACATGTTCAAGCTTCAGAAAGGACATAGCACTGATGAGAATTTTGCCAGGGTAAGAAAGGAAGAATTTGGCCCTTTCTCTGCAACTACTGACAACACTCCACAATTTTATGCTGTTAGGATTTTTTAATTAAATGTCCTATTCTTCAGTACACAATAGAACGAAAAAGGACAGAATATCTAAGTATGAAGCTAAGTTTGTAAAGGAGACTCTAAGTCCTTTACAAATGTGGGCAGAAAATTAAAAATTCCGGCAATACCAAGATTTTCTAGATAAGCAAGTCCATATATTTTTAAGGGGCTGGTTTTTTAAATAGCTGTACTTTGTGCTGTTGTCAATAAGTATCACGAGAAGGAGAAATATGATATTAAGCAGGATCTGATCCTAAACTTATGGCTCCAGTGGGAACTGACTAAACCCCATTTATAGCATATCCAAACAGAAACACTCCATTTGCTGTAGCAGTGTTTACTGCATCTGAATTTTCCTACCAGAAAGCAGCATTTTCACAGTCCAATGTTAGCAGTAAATTAATTATTAATTTATATTTTTAGGGCTGTGCTAAGGTTGAGGGAGTAGTGGGGGGCGGAGGGGGTGCCCTCATTGTTGTTACTTCTTGGCAAAGAATATCGATTTGGTAATCTGGTCAATTTTCAACTTTTAGTCATGTGGCTGAAAAAAAACCAGTTTACTGCAAAGAACCTGACCAAATTTCTTGGATAGCTGCTGCATTCATACAAAAATATATCTTTGTCTAAAAAGACAATAGTTTAAGAAATATTCCAAAAGCAATCATTGCTTGGGTAAGGTGACTTGCCTGTCATTTCCATCAACTCTACAACACCAGTCCAGCTTTGCTGCCGGTCTGTGCATCCAAACACAGACCTTTTTATGTCAGACATGAAACAATAAATTTTAATCTAGCTCAAGAATGTTACCTGTAAAAAATGTGCTATAAACCAAGGCTAAACTGGTAAGAAACAAAACGTGTCGTACCTGTACAGTCATTTATACTGTGCCTGAAGCCTGTTCCAAATCAATAGGAGTCTCCCATTGATTTCAGAGTGGTTTGGTTCAGTCCCTTATTTCAGCCTTGGGTGTTTTGCCAGTTTAATATAGACCTGGTAGCCTTTGTCCATTGCTCCTTATACGAACATTCAACAATTTGCCGTATGACTGAAAATGTCTCTGGAATCATGAACCGTGTTGTATACTGATAAAAATATACACAGAGGCTAGGCAACTCTTACAAATATCACAACAGAAAACTAATCAAGGATCAAGAATATATTTTTATTTTAGTTTTATGAAAATATCCTGAGAATTTCCAACTAGCTAGCCAGATAATTATAAATGCTCATTTTAGGAACATTTATCTCAGTGAAAGTCCTGTTGCAAGCTGTAATGATTAATACAGATAAATAAATAAAAATAAATAACAAAATCTATATGGATAAAAAATAACCTGCCTCACTCACCTGTGTGAAAGATAATAATTTTGATTTAAATATTGATATTCACATTAGGTATGTAACTGCCTGTCTTACAAGCCCACTTTCTAAACCAAACATGCCAATAAAGCATACAGACAAGACAAGGCAAATCCAAACTTGAATAATTAAACATTTGTATTTATAAATAGGAAAAAATATCCTTAGTGTTGTGATGCTGACATTGCATTTCTAAAGTCTTGATTTATCAGTCGTATATATCTACAATATTTCTTGCTTTGTATTGATGACCTAGTGGAAATACAGTTCTATTCAGCCCTCATGTTATCTAACAGATGAGTATTTTCAGGGTATTTCCTGGATGATAATTCTTTTAGATGTCAAGCAGTAACCATACTTGCTTTGTTAGGAATTTAATTTTTTTTATGTATAATGCCTTAAAACCTAAAATTCCACTGACAACCACCCTCTGTTACAGTGCTTCATGCTGATCTACGTACAAACTTTCGTCATTCAAGAAAGTCAAAGAAAGGAGTGATTTTAAGTGTAAAAAAATATCTATTTGCATGGGTACAGAGGGGGAATGTTCTTTCAGAAATATTACACCTAATCCAAGTTTATTTCTAATGTGAACTGTTTGAGCTTGCTTGGCCTGCAACCTGCAAAGGTATCCAGTTGGGTTGGCTGTCCAATTTTTACTGTGAACTGTTAGTAAAATCTGCTTGAAATAAAACGGAGGGAAATATATACAGTAACATCTGTCTAGGATTTTTTGTCAACTTCTGAGGTGACCATTTTACATTTGGGCTGTAAAATGTGCACAGAAAATGGGCCTGAGAAAGAATTTTGAATCTCACAGCATTTGGTTTGTATTTTTTGACTACAAGAGAAATGTCTGGCACATCATTCATTTCTTCCTGGAAGGTGCAGATTTGAGGACATGTTCAACCCTTTTCTAAGTTTAGACAGTTTCAGAATGAAAGGGAACTATTCCCAAAGTCCCTGCCCTCTAGGTCTGCCTTTTAGATAATGAAGTTTCTGAAGGCGTTGCTCAACACAAACCGACTAAAGAGGAAAGGGGAAAAAAACCCAAAAAAAGCGAGGGGGGAGGGTCGGGAGGCAGAGGAAAGGAATATGACAGAAAAGCACATGTTTTTGCATTTCTTCTGAGTTTATTCAGAATTATATCCATCTGGATGAAACAACTAGCTTGTCACCAAATTAATAGTCTGATGATTCAAGGAAATGTAGAGCTAGGTTCTTAGTTGTAAAATGCATGTAAATGAAGGCAGGGGTGCACAAAGGTGAATCTAGTTTGGTAGGATAGACTTTTTCATAGATAAGGTATTAATTTGGAAACAATAGGCTCCTAATAAAATGCCAACATTACGGCAGTTTTATTAAAACACATCTTGGAATAAAGGATCAAATTCTCTCGGACTCAGCTGCAGCCCGCTGAGGAATCTGAGCAGAGGCACCATTTATTAGCAGAGGCGACTCATTAGAGAGGGGGAAATTGCTGTCGGCTGGGAATTCCGTCCCGCTTCAGCTGGAAGTTTTGCTTGAGAAGCTCAGGATCGGCCCCTTGCCGTGCCCGTGCCCCTGCCGTTCGCCGCGGTGCGGGAGCGGCTCTCACCTCTTCACGCGGGGGAAGGAGGACATCGGTCTGCGCTAGGAGAACGCTCCGCTGTCTTCAACGCAGTGATCCCCTGGCCAGCCTGCTTGAGCAGAGCAGCAGTACCCGCAGATGCTCAACAAATGATCGGTTAAAATACGAAACGCGGGTTCCTTCTCTCTTTTTCTCTCTCTCTCTCTCTCTTTATTTTTTTTTTTCTTTTTTGACATCGACTTCTGGAGGATTAATCCCTCTGCAGAGTTTGCCCGTGCCTTGTCATGTGAGGAACGTCCTGCACAACTTAACGAGATAAACCCTGACAAGCTAATCAGGCCGGGCGGGGGCCGGCACCGCGTCCTGGGGCCAGCGCGACCCTCCGCGGATCGCTGACCGCGCCGGCGGGGAGGCCGCGGGGCCCCCCGGCCGCTCGCCCCGCAGACACTGGGCCGGCCCCGGGGG
>VWZG01003111.1:0-42504 GCA_013396735.1 Grallaria varia
CACTGGTACAGCCTGTTCCTGTGTGCTCAAAAGTTCCTGCTTGAAGCATGTCCATCCCTCCTGGACCCCCTTGTTTTTAAGAGTTGTTTCCCAGGGTATGCTCTGAACTAGTCTTCTGAGCAGGTCAAAATCTGCCCTCTGGAAGTCCAGTGTAGAGGTTTTATCAGTGGAACGTTTCCAAAATTTTAACATAAATCCACATCCAGAGCTTCCTGCTGATTTTAGTGCCTCCACATCAGATACTCTATGCTTTTCATCACTGTATTTTTCTCTCTTTCTCTTTGTTTGTGCCATCTACTTGTTGTTATGTACTCATTTCCAACCTGATGCAATAAATAACAGATGACTCACTCTGGACTTCAGCCAAAACCCACTGAAAACAACTGAAAGATCTCACTGGATTTTGCTACCAGTTTCAGCAAGCTTTAGGGAAGACTATGCCCACAGCCAAGTTGAACATAGTGTGGAAACTTGCTCAGTGTAACCTGAACTCCTGGAATCACCTTGGATTACACATATAACACTGTTACTGTCAGTGACGCTTCATCACATTGGAAAAGTCACATTCACTTTTTGCATAAGGTGTATGAGGATTTGCAAGGCAGGCTATCTCAGCAGTACCTTTCAGGACACAGCAAATCCTTCATACCTGCTGCTACACTATTCAGTGTGGTAGGGCCTCAGTTAGGAAGGTGTCCAGTGGATGGCCTTGTAATAAATCATAGTGCAGAGGAATTTACAGAATGTCATCTTCCCAGCACTCTACCAATTTTTTTCTTTACTTAGCTATGCTAGTCTCCAAAAACTATTGGTTTTTCTTCTTTGTTTCTACTTACAATTTACAATGCAAAGAAACTAGAAAAACTCTTATGCTTTTTTCTTCAGGTTTCTATTATTGTAATTCTGTAACATTTAGCTGCAAAGAAATGCAGCAATGACACCAGAGCTCACATAATTCCCACAGAAATTATTTTTAATGGCTGTTTACTTAAGAGAGACTAGTGCAGGAAATAGCCACATTGATCTTATGGTTATGACTTCTTATAGAAACAGTCACGGAGTTCTTGCTTTCCTCCTCAAATACCTGTTGCTTTCCAAGGGAAAAAAGTCTACCTTACACCCCTCCCCCAAAAAGTGAGGCATGTTGGATAGAAAATTTCAGGGTCTAGTCCTTGATTTTAGTAGCTACAAGTTCATTCCTCTATTGTCTGCCTAGTGGGTAAACAACACATATTAAAACCACGTAAAACAATAATCAGTTTTCTAGCAGACTTCTGAAACTGTTCCTTCAGTATATAATCTTGGACACTTACAAGGAAAAATAGACTGAACAACAATCAAATCTCAATAATATGAACAAAAATAAATAATCCGAGCCAACTTCAAATGAATGAAAGTTTTCAGGGACTGAAAACTACATGACATTTCCCAGAAACACATCTTTATTTTTGCTTGGGTCTGTGAGCCCAGACATGTTCATGGCTTCCCAATCACTTTACAACACCACCTACAAAATAACATTTTTTTTTTCATCCTGAGGAAGTAGATTAAACAGTTTGAAAGGATTTGGATTTTATTCATCTTTTAATAGAATAAAATCTGGTGTAGGGCAGATAGATAAATTTTAATTATTTTTTTTTAATGAGATGCAAACTTAGAAGAAAAACCAGACAAGAAGTAGAAATCAAGGAAAACAGGTGAAGTCCATGCACAAATACTCAAAACAGAGTCACACAAATGTATATCTACAAAGATGTTGGCAATAGCAAGAATTTAAGAGCTGCAAACACTATTTAATATAGCGATCCATCTATGGTCTGTTTGGTATTGCCATGTGCAGACCAAACGCAGAACAATTAGAGAATGGTATTTTCATGTTTTTCTGAGGCCTCCCATTCCCATCAGTTAAACAGTTTTAGGCAAAGCTAGAGAAACAAACATGGCCATGAAGTTATTAACAAGTAGAAGCTGAGCTGAGCTGATAAAGACAAAATAAAAACTAGAAAAATGCCCATGAGAGCATGAAGAAACAGACATAAATTGGTCATCACAAAGCATAAAACTTATGTCATCTGAAAGTACCAGGTTTGCTTTAAAAGAAGAAATTAACTGATGAAAGACACACACTGAAGATCTATTCATTTCCATAGCTGACTTCGTGCAACACTTTTTCCTTAAATCCATTTGAGGAAACAATTTATCCTGTTTGGCTCTCATGTAACAATGCAGAGGGTGTTAAGGAATAAGGACCTTTGCTCAAAAAATTGCTCCATCAGGCACCCATCGTACAAGGGGGACGACTGCCTATTACATGCATCAGCCAAAATCATTTGCATTTTCAGCCATGCTCACAATTCTGTGCTTTTGGAACCATCTAACATAATTATCAGTGCTCCAAAGACCACTGCACAGACTTGGATGTTTTGTAGTTTCAAGTTTGTTTTAAGCACTCCACTTGAAGTTCTTAGGAAGAGAACTCTAATTGTCTATATACTGGCAGGTTTCCCTTTTTCTACAAAAAGTTTGACTCAAGCCATTTCCAGTCTGAGATGTGGACTCTGTTTCTATGGTCCCTTGCTCCTTTTTGTCATTTGGAGGTGTTTGGATAGGTATTGTTTTAATTTTTGCACCTTCAGACACAAGACCAATTATCAGCCATGTCAATACAAAATTAAAAAAGTGTTATTTCACTGGGCTTTTCAGTGTCATATCAGCTTTGCCTGAGTATTTCATTTGGTAGAAAAATCCCTCCTAAAACATAACTAAAAAAGGATTCCTGTTACTAAGATTGCACCATATTTCAGCTAAAAGGACATATTTGGGGCAGTATTATAAAATTTTTACCCATGAGATGAGAAAAATCTCTCTTGCTGCCATGCATCAGACTAACAAGAAGTATAACGCATTTCTCGAGGCAAAGGAGGCTATATACCTGACTAGCCTCTTCTGCTTCCTCACCCACAAAGAAAATGTGCACCTTTTTCAGAAATGGACTTTGTAGGACATTGTAACTAGATGAGATTCAAATGGACTCTCAAGTAAGCAAAAAGAATTGTGTTTAGAATTTCCTGGCCATCTACAGGAAAGGTTATATCTGGATTAATATTTTACATACAGGTAACTTTTAGTGTAGAGGTCTTTAGCACAATGAATTTTCCCAAGGCTTTTGACACTAGAGGATGGTATTTCCCCTCATAGTAAAGAAGGAAAGCTGACTCCCAGCACCATGTAATGTGAAGCTGCTTATGTTAGGAAATCCTGACTCCCAGTGGCAAAGGACTGAAATGCTCCTGAGACTCTGTCAAAACGTAAGATTATTACTGACTCCAGCCATAACAAATTATGACAAGTCAGCATTTAGAAATGCAGTTAATAATGAAGACATTTCATGCAGGATCAGCACTCTGGAATCTCAAAAATGCATCGTTAAAAAGTTTAAACCTACATTAAATGAGTATCAAGTCACTCTGCACTTTTTAGCATGCTTTTGAAGCTCAATCTGAGTTGAATTTTTAAACAATAAAGCTTCATGAAAAGCAAGACCTGTTTTATGTCCAAATCATGCATGCAATTGCTACATTTAGCCTGACAAATTCATTATATTCTACATGGATCATCAGATGTAATACTTTAAAATCCCTAATACTGCCTTATGGAATCTGTAGTTGCCTACCACAATTTTCTACCTATTAGAAAAGAGATTCTTCTCGCTACTCCAGGAGTCTGCTGACATGGTCTCAGTATTTCACCCTTTGTCTTTCCTTACCTGGGGTTCAGACCTGTAGGGTCTCAATGATTCAATGATTCATTAATTCAAAGCTATTCAAATCTTTCAACCCTTTTTCGGTCCAGCAGACCAGGACTCTGACAACAGGGCACAAGGATTTTGTCATCTTTCTGCTAGCTTTGCATCTGTGCAATGCAAGTAGAATAGCAATATTTTCAGGAGTAAATCCAAGATCAACTGGAAAAAACTGAATACTTTTGCAAACGGAGCAGGAAAACTCAGATCATATTGATTGCCTGTATTATACTGCTAGTAATATTACTCACAGTTTCAGTGAAAGAAACAAAAGTTTAAGATTTGAGTAACTGTCACATTAAGAAATTAATGCAGTGCTTGTCTCAAAATGGTCTGCCAAACCACTGATTAAACACAAGCACTGGCCTGACTTCTAAGAAGTGATCAACTATTATCAACAACAAAAATAGTGACCAAATGAGCCACAACCATCCTGCTTATGTCCTGACATCACATGAGAAGTGTGCAGAGGCTAAACCATAAATCTCAGAGTACGGCATGGTCTCATCCATAAACCGAGTGCATCTGAGGTGCTATGCTAGTTACAGATGCCAAAGGACATCTGTAGTTGCTGTATCAGAAAAGCAGAACAAATGACTACATCAGCACCTGAAATGGTGCTGACAATTAAGTAGAAATGTGATAGCCTAGCAGCATGTTCACAGATGACTCATTTTTGTTTCTTGTTGTAAGTCTGGTAAGTTTAAACCCCAATTACCCAAAAACTCATGGAACAAGTGCAACAGAAACCTGGCAAAATAGAACCAGAATCCCAGTACTCTGACATCACAATAGCTGGTTAAACGGTTGGAGTCTTCATCCGCAAGAAGACGAGTCCTTCAAAGTCACCCTAGTCTACTCGAAACACAAACAGAGTGTTTAAGGTAGCCTGGATATTCATGCAGAAGAGGATAAGCTCAAGTTCCATGTGTGGTTGCCTCTCAATACAGCTTGGGAAATTAAAGGTCTGTCCCAGGCATTGATAAATCAGTCTTCTGAGACCTCACAGCTGCCAGTCTCTTTACACAGCCCCAGGCAGTTTTTGAACTTGAGAGATTCTGTAGAGACCTGTACGGAGCCATAAGCTAGACATGAGTGTACAAACAAGCTAGAATCAAGTGTACTGAATCAGTAAATAGCATAGTGTTTCCCTGGACCTCAGTCTGCTGGGTTTTGCCCAATGAACCACATACTGGGTTTTCCACATAAAACACCGAACAGAGAAAACCACATCACATTAGCCTTCTGAAACACAAAAACTGCTCTCCTTAGCATCCTGGAGCATATGCTACCACCAAATGTGGAACCCTTATATTAGTTGTGAATCATTATCAGTCCATGCCTGAGCTCAGGATGTCAGAAATCCATCACTTGATGTCAGAACTCAAACTCTAGAGAACAGAAGACTGTGCCCATCAAACAAGACTTGCCTTCACATTAGCCTATAACCCCAGAGGAACCTACACTATAAGAACATCAGACAATTTTGTACCCTAAGATCAGAGCAGCAAGACAACAGTCCTGAGCCAGAAACTCTGAAGGCACACAGATATCAAAACAGCAGGGTCAGATTTATTTATCTACAAGCCATACACAAGTGCGTACTTTGACCTTGGCCAGCAAGATCTGCCAAGTATGAGCTCATGTGGTGCGGGCTTGAGATTTGCCCCACAGAGCAGTAGCTGAGCACAGCTTCTATCAAAGGGACCACCTGGGGAGGACAGAACATCTCAGCATGGATAAAGATGGCTATCAGTCATCCCATGAATGCCAAAAATAATGAACAAATGTTCCATAAAATCTAGCCAGCTCTAGCCAGGCTGAAAAAAACAAGGAAAGAGATAGTAGTTGGTTTACCCTTTCTCGTAGTATAAAGCAGCCATTTGCATGTTGCAGCTGGCCTTTCAAATGGGATTTACTCTTGCATAACACAAATAGCACAAAAGAAGCAGAACAATGCCAGAGGCTCTGATGTAGACATTCATAGGTTCTTACATGCTTCACAAGGATACAATATCTCCAGGTGCTCAAGCAAAAAATTAGTTCAGCAAGCTGCATGTATGGGGGACTACACCCAGAAGCATGATGTTAAATCAATATTTCAGTAATTCTGATGATTCCTCTGCCTGTATCAATCCCATCCAATTCCCCCTTGATGTCTGTATTCGTCAGACTCATCCCATTTGCTCATCACTACAGCAACTCAGTGAGTAGACAGGAGGCAACATTTTCCCTTCTCTCCCCTGGAATAACTTGTGATTTTTGTCATAACTATGCTAGATGTTAAATTATAAAATTTGGTATTTGTCTTTGTGCTTCCTACATTCAGTATTCTTTCTGAAGTAGTTATTGTATTGCCACTCCCAGTAACGGAAATCATGAGGTCATCATCATCACCTTTGAGCCTGTGCAGTGGATTTTTTTTTTTTAGGTGTTTAAATAATGTACACACTTGAAAAGATGAGTGCAAAACCACTATAAATCAATTAAAAAAACCAACACATTTTTCTTTCCTGTGAGATACGTTTTATAATTTATGAGCAGAAGGCATCACATCTAAACTCTTGCATATTACAGGCTGCTAACTGTTGCCTGGTCACCTTAGCTCTGAAGGCAGCCACTCATATTTCATTGCTGTTTAGCTTCTAGAAAGGGAGACAGTTTAGAATAAGGCACCAAAGAGAAAACCTACCTATCAGACACTATCAGTAATAGCAAGGTTGGTACAACACAGTACAAGGACACCCTGCCTTCAGTGATGAATAGCATGGGAGAATAGGAAGGTGCTGCTGTAGTGACAAAATTATTCAAGATTTATGAATTTTACTGGGACCAGAAGACTTTATTTATAAAAGCAGAGCATAAAGGTCCATTAAAGGAAACAAGTCTCCCAACCTTCAGTGGAAACAAAGATTTTACACAGAAAGTTCCACATGCTGCTCCTCATATGCACAGAAGAACGGCCCTTGCCTCATTTCAATAAAAATGAGACCAATGCACTGCCTCAGAAGCATCTGGTATTCAGGAAGATCTTCTGCACAGGAATAGATTTAGTTTCTTATTAATGCACTGTGAGACATGCTAATTAAACATATATTTAATCCAGTCCCATCAGGTCTCTAATGCAGGAGAAATGAATGAAGCACGTTCAGGTAATTTCTTAACAAGAAGTCACCTTCAGTGACATCTGTAGCCAAGGAACTCAAGAACTCCAGTACCTGCACATTCTTCCTGCATACTAATCATCTAACAATCTTAAGAAAAACATCAATGATCAATGGGAAGAAGTAGTTTATTAAACTTTTCTGTTATTTTAGAAAAATGAATACTATCTTTAAGAAAGCACTGCCAAATTGCAGCCTTTTGAAGTTTTTAGACTAGAGTACATTTAGCTCATTAATGATACCATCAAGGATAGATCAACAATTGTAAAAAAACACATTGGAGCATCATCACCGGGAACAAAGAGAAGTTGTTTTGAAAAGCAGGGATCATATACTAGACAAAAACTAGTTGCTTCACATACCAGCAAGCTGAGGATATAGCTAATGCTGTTAAAATGAAAGCCTTTGCAGTAGAGAAAAAGCCATCAGAAGTAGGAATAGGGAGAGAATTCATATCTTCATACCAGGGAGCGAGCTCTTACAGGTTTGACTATTTCTATATTCTCTCCAAGTATTCAAAACCTTCAGGGTTGTAAACCCAAAGTTTTAGGAGAAAAGAAAAAAGAAATCAAGCAAACCATGCCTAGTGGAAACTGTTTTGTTCTGAACAGAGAGGGCAGAGAAATGAAAGCTGTTCCTGACTAGCAATGTAACAATCCACAACTCAGTTAAAAGAAAGGGGAGAAGTGTCCTTTAGGTGCCCATTCTTCCATCAACCGAAAGTCTGAGGCAAAGAACATCAGATAAATGGCAAAATATATTTCATAAAATTGCTACATTTTATCAGAGCGCAGAAACAGATCAGAGCCACAAGACTGAGGAGCTGATGCTGGAACACTTCCTTGGCAAGGGAAGGCAGTGAGCTAGTACGAATCAAACACTCTCTGCCTGGGAAATGCCTCTTTCCACCACAATGCTAGTTTCTGAGCCCTGGCAGAGAAGTGAGAAGACTCATCAAATCACATGATTTTGTTTTTCCAAGGAATGTCCAGGGTTTAGATTAGAATAACTTTGATACCTTACAACCAGATTTGTAAACTACTGAAAAAATCCAAATTAAACAGTAATTTCTGGTGCTTCCTTAGAGGGAAAGTTTCAGTCCTTTTCTGGAAACTGCACAAAAACAAAAAGAAAAAAATACTTTTATTTTCATTGTTTAGCACTCATAAAGACCAAAGGTGGGTCTAAACCTAAAGCCTGAAAAATACTGCTGCAAACCTTGGGGATAAAGATCAATACCACTTCTTACAGTGAAGAGCTAAGCTGTAGCCCAGACATTTCCAGGGAAAATTCAAGCTGAAATCAGAAAAAAAAATAAAATTGTCACGTTACTGACACCTCTAAAGATCATATCTGAACCACAAGAAAGATAACATTATCTGGTACAAGAAGACAAAAGTATCATTACCATCTTACCTTAACACCAACCCAGTATCCTCAGACTAAAGCTTTCTTAATTTTTCCCCTCTGGTTTTACCTCAAAAGTAAGGCAAATCAACTGTAAAAAATAAAGGGCAAAGAATAACTCACTCTTCAAGGAATAATTCAAATTTGAACAAATTTCACTTGTTTTCATATGCAAAGATAATGCTGAATATCTCCTTCAAATAAAATAAAATAAAAATTATGATGATGATAATATCCCTTCAATTTGATGAAATCAAAACACAGACTTCCATAGCTGCCAGTTTTCTCTTCATCATGTCTCTGTTACCTTACCATTTTGGTTTTTTGAGGTTGGTAATGAGTGTCAAGTATGTCTACAGAACTTCAGGAGCCTAGTATGAGTAAATTAGGTCAAGATACTGAGAGGAAAATTAATAAATTCTTAAGAATGTGGAGAATTTTTCATTGTAGTCTATATCTGTTATTTGGAGGTGTTGCCTTTCTGATTTTCATAGGAATCACTGCAAGAACTTTACACAGTGCATGGATAGAAAGTTCTTTGGGTGACAACATTTTGTCTCTTAATCTCACTCCACTACAGCTATGCCACTGCACCCACAGAAAAAATAAAAAGGAAGTAAAAAAAAAAACTTGTTAAAACTGTAATCTGATATTTTTATTTATAAAAGGTACAGAAAAATATTAATTAATTCAATGCATACAGTAAGTGTTCCTTGGTGGGAACTACATTTCATTTAGCAGGTACCACTGTGTGTTGATGAGTATCACAAACAAATTGCATTCATAATAATTTCATAATTAATGAAAACCTTCCAATGCCTTGTCTCACTGAAAAGAGTTGAAGTTCAAGAATTTGGATTGTGGAGGTAGAGATGATGTGGAAAAAGAGTCTTACAAAAGAACACACTCTAAGATATGGAAGGTTTTTAAGTACAAAGGAAATCTTTAAAAACAGAATATCACTCTAAAATATCTGCAGCAAACCTTTCCCTCCCTGGATCTTCAATAGATAAAAAATGAAAGTTACCTCTCTTGGTCATAAGTGAGAAAATGGATAGCTCAGATTTCTCTTTTCACTTTAACTGTGCCCTTAAATTCCACTTCAAATATCCCCAGTCACTGCTCTACTTGCCATTCAAATCCATGCAGGCAGTGGGAAGCCCAGTCATTCCCTTGAAACTTCTGGTGTGAGCTATCCATGTTTCTTCGATTTACTCCAGACTGGTCACTCATGTGCTACACACAGAGTAATGCTTTCCAGATTTAGGTCTATTTTAATTCAAGAGATCAAACAAGACATTAGACCAGGCTGGTTCCATGTCAAAGTCTTTCAAAAATCTTCTTTTGTTTTGATTGTTTTCAAAAATCTTGACTCATATTGCAGGGAACTGAGAGCTTCAACAAGATTACTCTGCTGTCTTCCAGTGCTGCAACACCTCTGCCATGTTTTCAAAGATTAACACTTTATCCTTGAAGACACAGGTAAGCATTATCAACAGAAGGAAATACAGATACAGAGCAGTGCCCTTACTGTTCCAGGTGGTAAGTCAGTCCATGACAGTGTTGGCCTCTTAACCACTGCACCATCTGGGCCTACTCTAGCAATCCCCAGGCTTGCTATGATTCCTCGCTCAGAACTGAACTAGTACTAAACAAGCTTTCACTGAATATATAAGACACAACAGGATGCTGACCCTTTCTCCTCACTTAAGCACAAGTTAGCCTTCCGCATATCAATCAGTTTTCCCTTCCTACTATATTTGTACATAGTAACATCACTTTTCTGCAGCAAGGTAGTTGTAGAGAAAGTATCAGAGAAGGTGGTTATGAATTAAAAAGAAAAAATTCATGTAAACAAAAATAGGTTTACTTTTTTTTTTATACTGGCTCACACACACAAAAAATCTTTAAGTATTAAAAAATCCTCTGTCATTTTCCTACTCGCCTTGATCTCACTGCAAAATTATGACAGTTCACTTATAACAGTGCCAACTGCAGCAGAACACAGTGGTGTTATTGAGGATAGGAAAAGACTGAGAGAGAATGTCTACATAGTGTATACTGAACACACTCAGATATATCCTAAATTTTTAACTCAACACTTACACAGGAAACAATCTGGGGAAACATATCCTCTTTGCCCCAAATGTTCTGTATCATGTATGCAGCAAGTGCATATGTGAAAATAGGCTGAATCACTAGGATTTTTCATCTCTTCATTGATATTAAGGATTGCATATAGCATAAGGCAATGGTTAAATCAGCCTTCATGATCTTTACAGGAGTTGTGCCTCAAGAGACTACTGGCAGACACTGAAACAGAACTCACAGATCTGGTTAAGTGCAAATAGCACCCAAGTACAGGTAAACAGAGAAATTTACAACTTGAGATTTGCTCATAGCATTTCTTCCTTTAAATTGGCTTGCGGTGTAAAAAAGACACCTAAAATTAGACTAGTATATATGTAAAAAACATGGTGTGCAAGAATATTTCTGAGCCAATGAATTGTGTGCACATCTGTGAAAACTGAGGTAGATTTTTTTGTTCCAAATATGTTCCATCATATACTTATTTAAGTTTTCAGCAATGCTAAACACACTTTATCTTCAGTCTCTTTCAAGACAGGCACTTTGTCTAACTCTTTGACGCAGGAAGTATATTCTCTTCATCCCCAGGTTGTGTAGGCTTGCTGTTTCCTCTTAATGTTAAAAATGAGTATCTCAGTCCTCCTGCCATACTAAAGAAAAGAGAATGAACAGCAGTGTTATTAACAGCAGTGTTGATGTTACAGATGCTATTTCATAGGTATGTACTTTTTTTTTCAAAGGATTAAAGAAGACCAGTTATCATAAATTAGAAGTGCCTCAGAGTTATGTAAGCCATCTGAAAAACCAGCATCAAGCAGACAAAGGTCAATTATCAGTTGCTCAGATTCACACACATAGTTCATCCAAGCGCAAAAAGTAACAACTCACAGGTTAAAACTTATATTCAATGGGTATAACTTATTCAGTCAGTGTTCTCACTTCCCACACCATGCGGCTTTTACTTGGAAGCCTCGCAGTTCAGAACTGTTGCTCATAAGGAAAAAAAAAAAAATCAACTCAATCCCACATAGTAAACCTGCACAGTTTTACTAGCGTTTCCATAGTTAAGACCCTACCACAATTAGATTCAATATCTGAAAACAGACATGAAAGATATTACTAACTGTAATGTATTTTACTTCCTGAGGCAGTGCTTCATCAGGGTAGTAGTTTCAAAAATGTATCACCCAAATGGGCCAAAAACCCCCAAACATAAAACTACAGATCACCGAGAAATTTTCATCTTTAACAAATAAAGGTTATTCAAGTTTCACTCACCAAATATTTAGGCCTATGAAGTTTAACACAGAGAATATGTAATCTCCACCAATCAACATTCCAATGTAAGCAATTGATATATTCTGAAAGGAAACAAAGCCACTTATTTATTTAAGTTAGGTTTCATGTCCATGAATATAACAACTAGTTTACTTTTCTTGGGAAATAGATATACTCTGTTACTGACCACTCTAAAATCAGTGCTTAAATTCCTTTTATGGGATGCCAGCTTTATGGATAATGTAGCAAATAAATCGAATAATAAAATTAGTATGTTTTCTAAATGCATGCAATGGACTGAGAGTGACCTTCTGGTGAAAAAAAAACAATAAGAGAAGAAAATCAGCTATTTGATATCAGGCAAAACAGAACTATGGTCACCTTTTGAAATCTACTTTATAATTTTTGGAAGGCTCCCTTTAAATCCCATTTCTTGTAAGTGGGTTTTGGGCTCTCAAGCATAAAAAGGATGCTTTAAAGTTACAATAAGTCTTTATTATTACTTTAAAAGGGTTATCTGCTTACTTTGCCAACTAAACTTGCACTGAAAGCATTGGGCACAAGTTCCAGACAGGTACAGTTTAAAGTAAAAGATTTTACCTCTCACTCGCTCCCCTCAAGTTTTGGAAAAATTGTCTCCTAAAGACAGAGGAAAGCTATAGAACTGTGTGATCATTTTCACCAAGAAGTGTTCAAATGTTTTAGCAGCTAGCTCAGACAACGACAGCATTTCTACCAGTCTCTGCTGGAGACTGCTGCATCGTAAAATGCTTCTCAACTTTAAAGCTGCACAAAGTGCACAGGACTTGCTTTTCAAGGCCCACAGTGCTCCAGGCAGTGGCATGAGGCAAGGGCTATGTCTCCAGCCATTCAGGGGTTGCTTCCACCATTGTCGGCACACGGCCCTTTGCTTGGCAGGTTTGGGGAAGTGTGACGTAATTGATCTGCCAGCCCTCCCCATGTTTGTATTTCAACCACCATCCACCCTACCACAGAGGCTTTACCCACTTGGCCTCCTTGATTGCAGTGCATGTTTCAGAGTTATGGATAACCTGGGAGACAGTGTCCATGGTTAAATCCATCCCTCAGTCACAAGCTCATCTATATATTGAACCTCTTCCCTGAAGTGTCATGGGTCCACAGAGCCAGAAACAATTCCCCTTTGTGTTGCCAAATCTACCTGAGACACTTTAATCTTGGCAGCCCGATCCACCTGTCTCTTGTTGCAATGTTCTTCCATAGTCCAGCTCTTGGGTACGTGTGCATCTACATGACATACTTTCACAGTCAATTTCTGCACCTGGGCAGCAATGTCTTGCCACACTTCAGGTCAGATGGTTTACATCTGCACTGCTAGCTGGCCTTTCTCCCATCACTCCAGCCACTCTCACAGGGCATTTGCTACCATCCACAAGTCAGTGTAAAGGTAGAGTGTTGGCCACTTCTCTCATTCAGCAATATCCAAAGCCAGACAGATGGCTTTCAGTTCTGCAACCTGACTTGATCCACCTTGTCCCTCAGTAGCTTCTATGGCTCACCCTGCGGGGCTCTATACAACAGCTTTCCATTTTTGGTTTGTCCCTACAATACAACAAGAACTGTAAGTGGAGAGAGCATATTGCTTTTCATTTTCAGGTAACTGATTATATGGTGAGGACTCCTCAGACCATGTCACCTGCTCCTCTTCCTCTTTGGCCGACACTCCAAAATTCTCACCTTCAGGCCAGTTTGTGATGATTTCTAAAATCCCAGGGCAATTAGGATTCCCTATTCGAGCTCTCTGTGTGATCAAAGCAATACAGTTACTCCAGGTAGCTTCAGTGGCATGATGTGTTGAAGGGACTTTTCCTTCGAATATCCATCCCAGCACCAGCAGCCAAGGTGCCAGCAGGAGCTGTGTTTCAGTGCCAATCACTTCTGAGGCAGCTTGAACCCCTTCATAGGCTGCTGAGATCTCCTTTCAGTTAGGGTGCAGCTGGCCTCAGATCCTAACTCCAGCTCCTGTCTTGACTGGCCCAAGGGCTACTGTGTGGGCAATCTCATGTTTGATCTGCTCAAAGGCTTGCCGCTGTTCAGGATCCCACTTGAAGTAATTTTTCTTCCATGTCACAGGGTAGAGAGGGTTCATTATCGGAGTGTACGCAGGGATATGCATTCTCCAGAATCTCACGGTGCCTAGGAAAGCCTGTGTTTCCTTCTTACTGGTCAGTGGGGACACAGCTGTTATTCTGTTAAACACCTCTGCTGGAATCTGGCAATGTCCATCTTGCCACTTTACTTCCAGGAACTGAATTTTTGGTCCCTTGACCTTACTCTGTTTAATGGCAAAACCAGCTTTCAAGAGAATCTGGATGATCTTCTCTCCTTTCTCATAGAATACTTCTGCCGTGTTCCCCCTTATGATGAAGCAAGGGCTCTGGAACTTCACCTTTCTTGAGTGCAGTCTGGATCAGTCCATGACAGATAGTGAGACGGTGTTTCCACCCCTGGGGCAGTTGGTTCCAAGTGTACTGCACATCCCTCAAGGTGTTGTTTCCTTTCCTGCTGAAGGGGCAGTACTAGACTGAGCAGCATTCAGTAGGCAGTGGCCAGGTCCCAGAATGCTGCAGTAAGCTGCCCATCTCTGAAGCTGCCACTGCATTTTCCCATCACAAATCTTATTGCTTCAACAGGGTCCTAAATTTGTATAGGGGTGAACTTCCAGACCACTGGAGGAGAGTTTTCAAAAAACTGGCCCATGTCCTCCCACATTCTATGCCACTCAGAACTGGGTCTCTGGACAATTACCCCAGAAATCTTGGCCTGTCTCTAAGCAAGGTAGACATGGTATATATGGCACAGACTGTGCAGCCCATAAGGAGGCAGGATAAGAGAAATAGCACCAAGATTATACTAGCCTTAGTATCTAGAGGGAATCCTATATTTTCAAAAGTCATGTTAGCAGATCCAAATGAAGGAAAAGGAGTGAAAGTCACTCTCCCCTGTGCCTTCTACAGACTGGCATTATAAATGAAACCCAGAGACAACAGGCCAGGGCAGGTAACCAACACTGAGTACACATTCCAAAAGATCTTCAGTACCTTTGATGTTACTACACCACAGACTATTGCTATACCAGAAATTAATAAAGCCATTCCTACCACCCTACCTGCTTGGAATAAATACATATGAAGAAGCACCTGGTTCATAAACTCAGATATAACTGGGGCTAGGCAATCCAGCCACATGAGCAGATTGAGCAGCATGATGTCCAGAGGGGACACAAACGAGTTGTTCAAAATTGTTATTTTTTCACTTGTCTCTCTCAAGCCCTATGACTGGGCGACAAATTTTGTCTTTGCTTAAAGACAAATACAGGGGCAGGAACTCACTCCCCCTTTTTATTCCCCACCAATACAGAGAGGCAAAATGCAGGAAGGTACAAGTGAAAAAATAACAGTTTACTGACAAGGAAAAATATCAGTAACCACAATAATACAAAGAAAAATGGCTTAAAGCAACAAGGCAGGAATTGGTTTTTAGCTTCTCTCCCTCCAAACCCCAGGGCAAAACCCAGAGACAATAGTGGCCGCTTCTTTGCTGGACCACATAGTTCTGGAGAAAAAAGGAAACAATAGGGCAAACTAGTTTCTGCTGTCCTATGCCCTCTCCCCAGCCAGAATGAAAAGGGGGGAAAAAACAAACAGGTCAAAGCAACAACCAGAGAGCTGGTTCGTTCGAGTCAGGGGCTGCTCTGCTGAAATGCCGACCGGGCAATGGCACCATGGGTGCAGGGACTCCCATTCCGTCTGTGGCACAAGAGGCACCAAATAACAGCGGGCTGCAGTGGCAGTGGCTGCGGCAGGGGTGACACCCAGGCTGCTTCGATCCCAGCACCGTGCAGCAATGTGGCAGCTTCTGGCTTGCTGCAGTTCCAGTGGTGAAAAGCTCTGGTGAAGCCAGGACTCCCAGCTTGCTCCAGTTCCAAAGGTGAAGAGCTGCGGCAAAGCAGTGACTCCCGACTTGCCACAGTTCCAGCAGCAAAGAGGGGTTAGCAGCCACGACTGGGACTCACGGAGCAGCTCTGACCCACGGCAATCCCCTCTCTCGAACACCCCATCCCAGGTGGTGGAGCAGTCCCTTCTGATAATGTGATAGTATGAATATTCATTGCTATAGCTCCATCCCCTGGCTTGTAACCATAACATTCTGTATCAAAGTATCAGCTGAAATGGAAATTAGTTTAGCCCAAAGTAAAAGTGGGTTAGTCTTTATCAGTTCAACTGCATTTGCAGCAGGCCACCTTGACTAACACACAACAACCTAATAAAGAACAGAAGCAGGTGATAGTACCTAATGAAATCTGGTTAAACCTACATACTTTCATTAAAGTGGTTTGAGTTTCTCCTGTAGGAAACCCAAAAATTCAACTATACTATCATTGCTTCCTAGAGTATAAGTGAGCTTCAATGGAAGAGAATAAGGTCACTTTATGGTGTGACCTTGTTTGGCACAAGCAGTGTCACAGTACTAGCTCTCATTTTGAGTTTCCATCTCAAAGTATAACTAGGAACACTGCGGAGCCAATGCTCTTTCCTGTCTATTTGAGCATTCTTGTTTCCCTCTTCTGCTCCATAACTCACCTTGATGGCACCAACTACTGTTGTTGTGAGTGCAGAATTATAATGACTGCATAGGACAGTAGAATACATCAAGAGAAACCTAAATAAAAGAGAAAATTTTATAAATTCCTCTCAGGGAGCTCAGAAGTTTAGTAACACTTTGAGATGTCCAATATTTTTTGGATCAGTATTTTTCTGGGATCTTCAGTTCCACCTGTTTCAAACCTAAAAAAATTTCTGTGGATCTGTAGTTTAACTTAATGATATGCATATACAGCATATGTAAAGATGTGCTGCTTGAGCTCTAGCAGAATCATCCCTTTCCTCTGAGCGGTTTTTTAATGTCAGCATTTTAAATTAGTTTCACCTCTTGGTGACATGTGGAAGAGCAGAAGAGGATGCAACTCATTCTTCTGTTCTTCCTTTGACTCTGCAGTTCCAACAGGAACAAAGTAGCTTCATTACTTGTGAGTCTCCCACATTTTTCCAGCTACTTTAAAGAACAAACACACTGAAACAGTTCCTGTACAGGAGGACTCACATGCAATTAACTGCAAAAAAAATTAAATGATCAGAAGAGACAGAAGAGAGAGTACAGAAAATACAAAGCTAAATACCATGTTGTTAAGCTCTGTACTGTGAAGTCAACAACACAGGTAATACTGATACTGTTATTTACAACATTCGAAATAATTAAAAGCCACAACAGAAGCTTGGAGGAAAAACATTTTCTCTGAACTTTAACATAACTTATTGGTGAGTCTTACATTTGTGATTTGCAATTTGAAACACTGTCATGAAAATACCTCGCCTGATTTCCCCTGTGTCCTTACCCCAACAAGCAGGAAATAATAAATTGGAAGACAAATAAAAAATTTGTCCAGTGCTGGAAATGTACTGCCTATTAAAAAAAGAGAGAGAATTAAGTGCTATATAATCAACTGCTAACACATATAAAACATACTTAATACAAAAATGTGCAAGTCCACAAAATACATTTAATTTATACTAACATTATGAATCATTTATACTACTCCTGGAAACAGTTCAATGCATCTAATTTGAGAAACGACAGGATGACAGTACCCATGATACCTAGACTCATACTCGCAACGTGTATAGTAGTAAAGATACACAATTGTACACTGTAAGCAATTAATATAAATACAATACAGATACTAACACGGTGATTAATAATAAATGATAGATGTTGATATGAGACAGACAGAAACAGCAATAAAAACATAATTTGCTCAAAATCTATTTCACACCACAGATTCAATCATGAAGAGCTTTCAAGGCTCAAGCCTGCATTTTTGAGCATTACTAATGTCTCTTATCAATGAAGGTTAGTGAAGAGGCTCAATTATCACTTTGAAGTCTCCTTAGTGACATGCAACAAATAAATACACAGTGCCACACAACAGTCACTAAAAACATGTCACAGATACCTTTCCATCTCCAGTAACTCCGGGATATGCCTCATTTTAATCTGGTTTGCTTAAAGTTGCCTGTATAAGCACAAAATTCAGCAAAGGCTGAATACATCCCTGAGAAGCAGGACGAAGGTTGTTAGTCCATGTTGAGCTGTGGCTAGCTGAGCCTCCACCACCCAAGGCAGTAGGTAAGAGGGATCTTGAGCAGCTCTGTCATGCTAGAATTGTGCTGGTGTGCAACAAGCAATTGCGGAGTATTACAGAGAGGCATTCCAGGGCTTCCTTTCTCTTACATTGCACCATGTTTTCCTGTCCTCACAGTGAGCCAGCTGGTGAAAGAGAGGTGAATAACTGGGACACTCACAAACTGCAGCTGCTACAAGACATGGTAGCTATCATTCCAGAACTAGCTACAGGAGAAGAAGCAATACCCCTATCACATAGGCATGGTACTGATATTTTGACTGGCAAAAGACATATGCTATGCATTTTCTGTGATGGATTAAGACTAAAAGTTCAGCTAGGTTCATCTGGCTTGGAAAACTGGTAAATACAGGTGTTATCTACAACCATTTATTGACTTTTTGTCACAATTTTTCCATTTTCTCCCTTTTTTCTGTGATTTAATTTCTGTGCCTCACATTAACACTAGCTACCCGCATCATTTAATAGGACTTTATTATTAAGTGACCAAGTTAATGCAATGCACAACAGCCAAATTGCATCTCTCTGGTATATACTTAACCTTTTCAGGTAATTGAGCATTAAATTGTTTGCACCGTATCAGCCAGTGGACACAGCACACTCTTTATTTTTCCCATGGAGTAAACTCAGCAACAACTCAAACTGCCCTGTCCAGGTTTCCCAAATGCTTCCAGACGTGTACTGGAAAAGCAGCTGAAACCTTACAACTGTGCAGACTTGGGCCCTTTCTCCAAGTAGCTGCGTTTTCCTAAACTGGCACAAGATCATGCTGAACTGATATCACAAACAGATTTCACATTCACAGAAGAACTAAATCCACCACTTTCAGGGAATTATAATGTTTCCACTTAAAACAGACTTCTAAGAACACAATGACAAAATCATGGGAGTCCAGTCCAACAAAGAACATCGCAGTGATTTATGATACCCTCCAAAGAATTTTCAGTGGCAAATCTCAAACTTTTCAAAAAGGAATATGAGCGACTAGACTCATTTTGCTGGCAAGAAAAAGACTCAGCAAGTCCATGAGGGACCCATGGAAACACAAACCTTCTGGTCTGATCCTTTATGTGTCATGGCATACTGTCTACAATACTGTATTAGGATTAGCTATGGAGAGTCTTGCTGCCATTCTATGAGAATGCAAAATGTAGGTTTCCAAACTAGACTAAGACTAAACAGAAATCTAACCTGCACATCAACACTAGAGAAGGACTGGAACCTGTCTGCAATTTCATTTTAGAGCATGTGACAAATCACACAGTGCAGCTGGATTATCAACCAATTGCTCTAGCTGAAAGCCTCCACCCATACATTAGTTCTTAAAGACTCATACAAGGACTATCACACAAATTCCCTTTCTTGTTATGTGAATAATCACAAGTTCTTACCTGTGAAGGGCAATTCCAAGTCCCACTTTTCATATATTGGTCAATAACACGGAGGTAGAATTACCTCTTTAGAAACAAACAAAAAGCCCACATACTTTCCAACTGAAAAAAACCTGAGCTAAATAAAGTTATCAGTCTGAAATATGCAATAATGCTACTTACCTTCTGAAAGTCTCCAGTTGAAAAACTAATAAGAACTGTTGGAACCACCATAAAGCAAGCATTATAGAAGAGAACACCATATTTTCCCAACTCCTGTGAAAAATGAAACATGGTGTGGGAATTAAAAGCCATTTGGGAGCAAAATATTACTCTGGCAATCCTCCTGACATTATTGTCAATGAGCAGACAAAACACAATACACTTCAATTTAAAACACAACCTTGTGATCCTTGGATTCAGTGTTTCATACTAAGCTTAATTTCCACTTCAGTCACTTTGTACACCCAGTAGAGTATTACTGCTCTGTTGTACCTTGGACAGTTTCTATACAATGCCAGCTAGTCAGAAACTTCCCAAAGCACTGGTGCAGAATTGCTTTGTGTTTGACTCCACATAAGTCTCTGCTTGGCCAAGGGATTACTCATTACATCTACCGCAAATCAACCATGAAAACACGTACCAGGAACATGAATGAAGCCTGACTCCTAGACGGAGCTCTGCAAACACTGGTAATTTTTGTAACTTTAAGCAACTTCAAGGATGCCATATATCCTGTTGGTTATCTTGCCTAACACAAAGGCAGAAGATCAGAAGAATGAAAAAGTAGCTTTCTCTTACTCCAGATTCAGCCATATTACTTCTCAAATCTTTTCTGCCTATCTCTTGCTTTACAATGAAACCCTGTATTTTGCAGAAGACTGTGAGGGTGCTAAGTGCAGCTCATAGATAAAAATGCAGTCTGGAATCAATGTGATGTCTAAGATTATTAAAAGTAACATATTTCCACTGTATAGAGAGAACCGCAGAAGTCAGCAACAAGTATCCAGCATCTCCAAGACTGCACTTTATTATGGCTCAGTATGTTTCACAGCACTGCATTTGAAGAGCAGCCTGCTCAATGTTTACATAAATTAATATGTATCAAGGTATCACCTAGTTCCTTGGTATACCTGGCTTTGATATAGACTTACTTTTAAACAATCAAAAAAGACAACAGTTATTACATTTATTGACTCAGACTGCACACGTCTTTGTTTATTTTACATAAACCTCTCTTAAAGTGTGTTTCTAGTGAAAAAGTCATCTTCCTTATATAAATACATATCAAATTTACAAGTAAATTATTTGCTTATGGTTTGGATTCATTTTATATTTCCTCTTTAGCCTAAAGCAATGTTTTAAAGTAACTACAAACTTTGTCTAGAAGACTTGGGAGAAATTAAAATATATTGTTTGTTTACCTAAGCCTGCCCAGAGATGCAAATAACAAATTTTCCCAGGGTGTTCTGTATTAAAGATGTATATATCAACTGAAATGTGAAAGTAAATGAAACTGTTTATTAGTTCCTAACTGTAAATACATAAAAGCTGTAAGTAGTCCACTGTTATCATATTGTCATAACGTTAAATTCAATATAATCCCTCCACAGTTACCTTTGGGTCAATTTTCTGCTTTGTGTAAACTCCATTTGCTGCTGTGAAGATATCATTTAGCAATACAAAGATGTAGCCCTCCAGATTAAAAGACAGATCAGATCTGTGGAAGAAATACTATATTGTAAATAAGCAAACAGTATGCAATGCATTGCATTACCTTTCTTACCTAGAGGAATATCATAAATGAGGATATGCAGATTGGGAAACTCCAGCAAGTCACAGGTTTTGCTTCAAGCCCTCTTTGTAAGTACTTTACAATTCTCCAGTCACAAGACCATTACAAATGACTCATCAGACAGTTCCTTGCATACAGCGTGGAAGTGGCAGGAAATGCTCAAATCTCATTCAGTGAAAAATTCCACCCATCTCAACGCTGACAACCTGTCCAATTATTGCTGGGTATACTTACCTTGTAATACAAAAAGTAGCTAGGGAATAAAGTCTGAATGTTTTTTAGAGTCAGGCTAAACATATTGGCATCCTTTCTGTTTTGACTAGTTACTTCATGGGTATAGGATATTTCACTTAATAGGACATGGTTCTATCTGCGTCACATCACAAGGAAATTATTTACCCTTCTACATAGCAAAGCCAGGAAACAAACAAAAAACCCCACTACTTTTCCAGTTAGTTAAAGGACTATTCAAACAGAAACAAAACACAGGATAACAGCATCTGAGTGCTCTGTGAACTTAATCCCTTAACTAAATCTATTCAAAGTGATTAAAAAACTAGACAAACAATATTTGATAACCAAAAAAATCAGTCTTTCTATCCAGAATATACTTTTGCAAGAACATTAAAACACACTGATACTATGAAATAAAAGCAAGACCCCTCACACAGCTTTTAACTTGCTTCATTTATGATTCTGCAAACACGGAAAACCCGGACGTGAAAAAAGAAGCACTCAAATACTTTAAGAAGGAATTAAATGTTTTCCCTTGTATTCCTGCAACTCCCCTTGATGTCAGTAGAGGGATTTTCCAAATCAACTAAATCCAGAATAACTGAGCTAAACTTAGCTTCACGTGGAACTAAACAAGGAAAAAAGCCTTCTGTTGTCCCTCCCCTCATAACGCGACTTCGTATAACAAATTAAAACCTTACCCAGCTGCTATGAAAGCCCCAAGAATGATGGCAAATACGCTGACTATAATACTCAGTGGGTACCGTTTCCTGTAGGCAAAGATTAAGACAGTTCACATTTTTATTATTTGAAGAGGAGATTAAATGGCAGTCTGCCTGAAAAGTTTCAAAGCAATTAGTAATCACAGAACATTTAACAGGAGGGCAAAGTCTTGATAACCTTACAGAAGCAACGTGATTGACCATGTGCCACACTGTCAGACCTTGGCCCTGAGAACAGAGATTGAAAAAGCACTGTGAGCATTCTGCTACTAGATAATTATAAAAGTAAATATTAGAGGTTTAAAGTAATAGCATTGGAACAAACTAATTTAATGCGTATTGGTATCCATAATGGACACATTTCAGTGTCTTCCAGCAATCCAATACAGGAAAATCACTGCACATTTCTCAAGTAGTTTTTCATATCATTTTCCTATGGAAGATGCTGTACAGCACACTATCTGGACTACTTTTTCAAATAGGTACTCATTTTGAAGTCAAACTGAAACTTTGTATTTGAAAGGGAGACCACAGAGCTTATGATATTTTTCACTATCACAGCACTGCCAGAGAGTAGTAAAAAGCATAAAGTAAAACTATTCTGTCTTTTATATCTGCATTACTTTATTTGGAAATGTCTTACTTATTTTTGCACCATGCTGCAATATGCCTTACAGACATCCCCCTAGCCCTTAGTCTGTCAGACTCGTCTGAGAGAGAAGATCCATCAAAACAAAATGTACAATGCTCCTGGAGAAATGTTCTTGGGGAAATCCTGTGTGTCAAAGGAGCACAGCTGTGGATCACCATTCCAACAATAAAGCTGTACTCAGACTCTAGCTATATTAGTCTTTGATCATAACTACTCTCAACAGTAACAAGCCAAACCTTGACTGTTCTTCAAATCCTGACATAAGCCTGCACAGGGAATACACTGTGTCAGCCTGTATGAATATAGCATTCTGCTCCTAAACTTCCCTTAGGTTAGGATGTTGCTTGCACTCAAAGACTACTTTGCTGTAGTTCAGCTGAGAACATAGGACAATCTCACTGATCAGATTTTTTCACTTGCTTGTGGGATTCTTCGGGCCAGTAGGAGAAGACAGAAAGTTCAGCTTTCCCTGTGCAAACTTATAATTACAAAAAATACCAGGGCATCCCCAATATGAATCACATTAATCTACTGCTGCTTCAGCCAAAAGGAGATGACAGTCCACTTGGGTGCTTTTAGAAAAGCTTTTCCACTGACCATCACTCTTGTGTTACCTGGGTTCAGCTTCAGCAAACTGTTTTTCTCCTTGTGACTTCATCTTAATCCAGCACCAGCCATGTGGATAGAACTATGACGTTCTAGACAAAGTATGATGTATTTATATTCCTGTTCTTCCAGCTTGGTACAACTGGAACAGTGATCCTGAGCTGCTAAAATATACCTCTTAATTTCTCATAAAAAATAACATAGCCGTCTATTAAGTGAGGGTTTTTCTGACCTAAAAACACAGTGGTAGATAACAGTTTGTTTCATTAAACTAATGTGTTTTCAGACTTGACGCAGAAAGGTACTCTATGTAAGCCAACAGCCATACAATCATCACTTATTTGAAGCATAAGGACCTGTTTGTTTGAAGCAGTTTGCAGCTTAGGGGCCTTCCACAACATAACCACTAAAAGTGCCTGAGTTGTGTCTGCTCACCTGAGTCCTGTGCAACAGCCAAGAAAATGAGATGGGTAACAGAAAGTAAGCTTATTTTTTTCTGCATTCACTAAAACATATGCAATTATGTCTTAAAAAAAACCTGCATAAAACCACTTTCTTTGCTTTTCTCTATTTGTCAGTAAAAATCACTCATTCAATATTCTGATGAGAAGTCACATTAATCCATTCAATAGAATCTAAAATAAAGGTCTCTTAAATGGAAAAAAAAAAACACAAACAAAACCAAACAAAACCCCAAAACAAACAAACAAACAAACAAACAAACAAACAAACAAACAAACAAAAAACCCAAAAGGATCACCCAAGTATGATGATTTCCAGCAGTAAAGTAAGTGGAATGGTAAACTTCCTGAGCACTGTAAACATCGGTAAACTGTCAAAAAACAAACAAACAACAACAACAACATAAAAATCCAAGCATATTGTCAGATTAACAGTATTCTTGTGTTCTAATTCTTATTTTATTAAACAGAGGATAGAACTATTAGTCCAACAACAAGAAACAAAAATAAATACCCAGTCACTTAGTACGTATATAAAAATGTCAGTCTGACATTATAGATTAGATAACCAAATCACTGAAAAATAACAAGGTTTGCCAATTTGTAAGCCAGTGCAACTGGCTTCCTTCTAAAGGTAAAGAAATGGAATTTAATAGATATTTTCTACCTAGCATAAACTCCACAAAATATTTCTTCAGCAATATTCATAGGCAGGATTAAGTAAAAATTATTTCTATTGTAAACTTAGAGGATGGACAATAAACACATCTCTGAAAACATGTAACTGAAAAAAAAAATACAAAGAAAACATGTTTAGTAGGTTAAACAAATCCATGACAAAAAAATCAGAGAAAGTACAAGAAACATGAAAGTTAGAACCAGCTGCAACTACCAAACAAACTGTCACTTTTGAGCAACATATTGTTGATCTTCATGAAGTAATGTAACTGGAAACCTTTTTGACTGAGAAAACACTTGCATCTGACAATTTGGAAATCTGACAGCATGGCCATATGGACCAATTAATCCTCTGCCTAAGATAACGGTGACCAACTGCATTAATAAATTATACAAATCCTAACACAGAGTTTCATCACTTTACAGCAGATATTTTTAAGTTATGCATAGGATCATTTACACATTCCACACAACCCAAACAAGGCAGAGAATTCCACAGTGTAAATAAATGTCACATATTGTAACAAAAAGCAATGTAACAAAATGTTAAGGTAGAAAAATGGCAGTTATTTTTTCTGTGATAAAAATTAGTTACGAACAGTAAATCTAAAAGAAATATATCTGCTGCAGGAGACGGAGTTGGTGCAGGTATGTTTAGAATGCCATACTACATATTTAAAATTACAGTCAGAGAAAAGGGAAAGAAAATCTTACGAATCAAACTTTTAGAAGACAGAAACTACTTTCATATTCACAATGGCTGAAGTGCTACGAGGGACAGCACTGCCTAAGTCTTCATGTCTGCCTGAACAGTGAATTTTATGGAACAACTTCCGAACACATACAACAAAGAGTTTCAGAATCTGGCAGCTAGTGTTCCTAGCTAGAGAAAATTAAAAAAAAAAAAGAAATGTAAACAAATTAAAAGTGATACATGGGGGACCTCATTGCTCTCTACAGCTACCTGAAAGGAGGCTGTAGTGAGGTGGGGGCTAGTCTTCTCTACTATGCCTGCAGTGAGAGGACAAGAGAAAATAAATGGCCTTAAGGTGAGACAGGAGAGATTCAGATAAGATATCAGAAAATGTTTTTTCCATTGTTGGGGTGGTTAGGCATTGGAATGGGTTGTCCAAAGGAGGTAGGTGGTGAAGTCACCATCCATGGAGGTGTTTAAGAGGTATCTGGACCTGGTGCTGGGTGATAGGATTTAGTGGTTTAGGGGTTACAGTGGCAGATGGTTGGACTTGATGATCTTAAAGGTCTCTTCTGACCCTGACAATTCTGTGATTCTATTTTCTTTTCCAGTATCTATCTCAGAGTTATAAAATGCCACAAAGCTGCAAAATTGTCTGTTTTGGTTTAGCTTACAACCAAATCCTCAGGAGCCTGCAATAACATATAAAAAATTACCACAGGGGTAGGGCTGTATCCTCCAGTCCTGGTGCAGCCACCATGTTCCCACATTTCTCTTCCACAGAAAATTAGGCCATTTGATCTATTATAGTATGTTGTCTACATCACTTACACCTTTTTAGCACTAGTATGGAAGAAACTCTCATGAATCTATGCTTATAGGAACACCAGAGAGAGGGTGCCCTTCAGCAACACTCCGCAACCTGCTTTAGGTGCTCAGCAGGACTAGGCCACCACCACCACCCCACTACACAGTCGTTTTTCCATCCCTTGGTGATTCAAATACCTTCAATGACATCATGGTACAAATCTTTACCTTAGGTTTCTTCCTTCGGAAACATCTTACAGTTTTTCAACTCTTTGGTTAGGACCCCATGAAAAGCTGGACCCTTGGGTGTGAGGGGAAAGTGAAAGCCCTTTCATGGTCATAACATAAGTACTGTGATTTTATGTCAGTACAGACTTGGCTAAGCTCCCCCTAAAAGAGGTAGACAACTTGTAAACAGATCAAATGATTGCATAAGAATTTCATAATAGTATCAGGGGTTTAGACAGACAGACACCATGTGTATTGAAGACCCTACACATTGCCCTTCTTTAGTGTTCATTTTTTACCCCATAAGAGAAAATAGTAAAATCCAAACAGTCTACTTATAACCTCCATTTACTGTACCTGAGTTTGCTGGTACTTGATAATCCACTTATGTGGTTTCCAACATAAATCAGAGGCAGAGGAAACAACTGTGATAAAATTAAAAGCACAACTCAGATTATTATGTGTTGAAGCACTGCTGAGAATCTTTACTGAATAGGATTTGGTACCCATAATATCAGATGTACTTCTAGCAAGAAAGAGGGTTTTTTTAAGGGGAAAAAAATGTAACTAAGCTGCAAACTCATCCACAGCTCACATTTATGTGCCCATTCACAACTACAGCTTCACGGATTCATCAAAAGAGTTGCAATCTACCTCTAATAAGATTTAGACTCCATTTAGAGCAAATGTTAGTCAGTTTTATTTTAATTAATGTAATCCTCAGATTAATACCCATTCTAACATTTCATTTTAGGTGTAAGTATTAATAATAGTAACTAAATAAGCAAGTGAACAGATGGCATAAAAGAATTAATATACTGTAGGCATGCTGTACTTCTCTACAAACTCCACATATATTAGTGTGCTTGGAAGTTACATCATTTTAGATTTACCCAACAAATTATGTTATGCAAGATACTAGAAAGGAGAGATAAGTATTTAAGGGTAAATTAAACTTTATTTTTCCCAGCTTGTAGCATAAAGAGACTGACTTGCACAGAAACATACGGTCCATAACACAATACAGATTAAAAAACCCCAGAACTTCAGAGCCTCAAGAAAATGTACAAAAAAATCAGAGATCTCTACACAATAATCATCTGCAATTCAAGGCTGTTAATTTTCCTGTTACAGAAAAATAGCAGCATTACAGAATGAGTGAGCTTGGAATTCACAGAAGATTAAAACAAACCAAAGTAACCATTGGAGATAAAGGTAGTGTGTACATTTAGTCCCATTCACTGTCAGTCAGGTAGGGCTGGAATGGCAGAAAGACAAAACAGATCTCCATCCTAATGTGTAAAAGCTGCTGTTGTTCCTACACATGCTTCAGAAGACACTGTGTTGGAGGCTGGACATTCTCAAAGCACTGTCTGATGGAAAAATGTACAGAGAAGTGGGCTGTATTTTATCTACATTAAAAATTCTGCATTTCTTTTACAGCACGAAGTGAAGTAAAAGTTAACTATAGTTACCTGAAGTTAACTTTTAAGTGAAAGCAACAATAAAAGTAAACAGGAATGTAAAGAAAGCAGGAGCATAAGTAACAATAAATACTTAGCCTGTCAATGTAAGTTTGCAAAAATTTTGTAAAGCACTATCTCTTCTGCCGATTTTTTTTTTTTTTTAATGTTCTGGTTTATTTAATTTATAGGCCAAAAACAGAGTGGACATTATATTATCAGTCTTCTGAAATTCATCCATCGTAATGACACAATTACAACATCCAGCAAAACACCAGCACTCAGCAAATCATATACTTAAAACAAACTCCAAAGCTTCATTGCTAAAATAAGCACTTCACTACTTTAAAACCCTAGCTGAAAGTACTGAAGGTATAAACTATTTCAGGGGTGAAAAGTAATGATTGTCTCAGTGTCAAAGCAGAAGTTGGCAAAAGGATGAAGAGTGCGTCTAAGGGTTCTTTAAAATACAAAGAAATAAACAATGAGCAACCCAGCTGATTCACTGTGACTAGTCAAATCCAGCACCACAAACAATACGCCAGTCCTGGGTGCTACAGTGCTGACTACTCTCAGCCTATTCAGGGAAGTCTTCTAAAGAACAGATATTATTAGGATAAAGGAAAGGCATGCTGTATTGTGCTAATGCGTTTGTACTGGTATTAAAGTGAAGGCAACTGCAGAGAGGGAGCAGGGTGGGACTGAGGGAGGTGGAGGGAAGAAACTTCTCAAGGTCTCAATGAGCTGTTTATATGCAGAACACAAAGCTACCCACTGGGAAACCTTCTTCTTTCTTATTCTGGAATAAAGAAGGATTGTCCATTTTATGATTGACACTACAGATTTTCCTTCAAGATTTTCACATGTAGAAATGCCAATGAGTGCAACATACATTAAGAAGGAACAAGCCTGCGAGATGTCCATAGTAAACCTCACATGGACAGTAAGACAAGATTCTGCAATGAAGATGCTGGCCTGAAAAGCTGTAACAGCTGAGCCCTGCAGCAGAGCCAGAAATATCTCTGTATCTCTGAGCAAACGGTGACCAATACCATGCAACAAGACAAAAATACATGGGCTATTGCATCAAAGTAAAACCCTAGCAAGATTGTACATAGATGCAAAAATCTGCAAGGATCACTGCTGCAGTCATTTCACATCCTACTGCCCAAACCGTGGTAATAGGAGATCCTTTTATATTTGTTCTGTCCTGCTTCTTGAGACCACATACACTTAAGGTCTGTATGATGCAGCTAGCTGCCAACTACAGTATTTTCAGTGGGCGTTATATTAGCCCCTCCAATGGAACACTAATCTTACATTTGGAATCAACTGTTGTTCAGGCTTTTGGTCTACCACATGTTCTTTTTCTATTGTTTTATCACATACTCCATTCAGATTTGCAAGCAGCCTTTTGCCCTTCATGCTGTTCAAAAGTCTTTCACAAACACTTATCTCCAACTGATCCCACAGAGAGATGTATATATGCAGAAAAACATTTCAGGAATATGAAAAGTACATCCAGCTGTATGAAGGTACAGCACCATTTCCCATGCACTCCCTAACAAAATGGCACCAGAATTCTCTGCAAACAGAGCTTATCTCTACAGCCCAAACATACAAGAACATTGTAAAGAAATAAAAATTATCAAATACAATATTAAACAAAATAAAGATACAAATAATCCTACTTGACGAACAAATGCAATTTCTTTTTTCTTGCCTGCATAAGAAAGAATGCTCCTATAAGAAATAACTCCTTCTTATTAATATCAGGACGTACGTAATCCTTACCTTCACAGGTATGCTTTTGTCAAAGTCAGGGAAGTGAACAATATTATTTAATTTTGACACATACAAGATAAGTATAGTGGCTGCCATCTAAACAAAAAGAAAAAACAAGAAGTCGTGTAAAAGCAAAATTGTAATGTATGAATGAAAGAACTGCTACAAAGACAAAATCTTTATGCACAATTAACAAATGCAATGTATTATGTATTTCTCTCAAAAAACAACACAGCATGCAACTAACAAACTGAAATAACTTTACTCATCATTTTTGCCATGCACTTTCCTATCTTGAAGAAAATTAGTGGCTCTGTGGGAAACAATATATGCTGAAAGGAAGCTGAGTAAGTAAAAAAGGACACAAACCCAGATTAACCATGAAATTTTTACTCAAAGAGTTGGTTAATCTGCAAAATCATTCCTACAGGTGTTTTTTTCCTAATGCGATACAGTGGTTATTCATTGATCAATCTGTTGAAAACATCAGGAATAAATAACACAGACAGAATGAAGAAGAATATCTTAGCAATCACAGATAATAAGAGTTAATGCTGCACCCAGGGATTCAAAAAGGGGTAAAATGTTCCTTATACAAAAGTACAAGTAACTGCCTATCTAGAGGATGCAGTGGAGTCGTGTGTTGCAGACTGAAGCATTACACCACACTATATGCATCCCAAAAATTGTTCGGGGAAATCTTGGAAGGATCAGTCAACAGAAAAATGGAAATGCCATTAAGTCTTAGGCTGTGCAATGAAACAGTCATATCATCACATGAATTATTGCTGCATTTTCTAGTCTTCCACTGAAACATGATCTGTGGTTCCTTGAGCAGTCTGGTTGTGTAAATCTCTCTCTCACATCACAAAGACTTTACAAGACATTTTAGTCTCTCCAGCACCAAACAGCAGAGAGGTCAGGCTTGCAGTATACTGTTTTAACCCCTTCCTCACTACACCCTGGTATGTAACCTTGACAGAAAGTAAATCCTCTTTAAAATATATTTGCCTAAACAAAACTTGCTTCAAGGCTCCGTTTTTCCCAGTGATCCCTCTGCAGTCACACATTCTTCTTTATGGACCATGTATGAAAACATCTGAATGTTAGTTTTATTATGATGCCTACTGAAAAAAAAAAAATAATCAAACCCACTTCTGCTGCAGTACTGTGATTTGCCCACAGGCAAATAAAGCAACAAAGAATCAAAATTTTATGCTGGTCCTACTGGAAAATTGCTGGGAAATGTGGGAGAGATTTATGAGGAAATACATAGTTTGGCTACAAATAGGGGCAATATCTCTGCATATAAATCATAAATGCTCAAGGACTCTCACAGGATGTATGCACGTCCCAGAACAAACCCTGACAATTTTGAAGGCCTGATCTCTTAATTACTGAACTTTACAAGGGGAAATAAATGGCATGCCCATGCCCAGTTTTTTACATGACTCTTTTCAGGCAGTAATCTTGACCTGAGCTTAAAATTTTTCTGTTCTCAATAAAACAAATTACAGTTCCTTATAGTCTATTTAATCCAGAAGACAAGCAGTTCAATATAACTGGGATTTGGCCTCCTAAAATCTACCTCTATTATCATTAGCTTAACTTACAAAACAATGAATGCTTCTAGTATGTTTTACTCGTGAACATACCTGTCCAATTCCAAGAAACACCGGTGATGGGAAGCTGAAAAGCATTAACAGATATTTAATATTGAGGAATTGAAAAAAACTAATTAAGAAAAAAAATTTAAATTCAATACTAAAGTCAACAACTGACCTGAAGATTACTGGCCTGTTTCAGAAGAGCTCAGGACTACAATCATTGTAGTCTTAATATTTATTTACACAGCAAAACACAATCCAAATAATATTGCAAATGCACAGTTGATCGATTTTAAACTGCTAATTGTTTGGAGGATATTTGCAAATGAAGGTAACACAGTTGTCAAACTCTTAACAATGCATCAGTTTTTGAGTGGCCTCACATATAAATCATGCATCCTCACATAGTATAGTAACTTAAATCTCTTGCACTAGCCCTAACATGGAAGTTTAACTCTACAGTCTAAACATACTAGCAATATGGTTTTGTGAAAACCAAGTTCCGAGATAAAAGTTGTAGAAACATCTATTGTCTGCTAAAATACATTCCTACCACAACCCTTCAGTCATCTTAAGCTGAAAGCATGAATAGAATTACAGAATAATCTGGGAAAGAATCTTAGAGATCATCTGGTTCCAACTTCCTGCCATGGACAGAGACACCTTCCACTACTCCAGGTTGCCCAGAGCCTCATCCAGCCTGGTCTTGAAAAGCTCCACGGATGGGGAATCCACAACCTCTCTGGACAACCTGTTCCAATGTTTCACCACCCTCACAGTAAAGAATTTCTTCCTAATATCAATCTAAACCTGTCCTCTTTCAGCTTAAGGCCAGTCCCCTTTGTCCTATCCCTACGTGCTTTGTAAAAAGTCCTTCTCCAGCTCTCTCCCTTTAGGTACTGGAAGGTCACAATACAGACTCCTTGGAATCTCCTCTTCTCCAGGCTAACAATCCCAACTCTCTCAGTCTGTCTTTATAGGAGAGATGCTCCAGCCCTGTGATAAGCTTAATGGCCCTCCTCTGGACTCATTCCAACAGGTCAATGTCTTTCTTGTGTTGGAGGCCCAAGACCTGGACACACTACTCCAGGTGGAGTTTCATCAGAGAAGAGGGGGAGAATCCCCACCTTCAACCTGCTGGTCACACCTCTTTTGATGCAGCCCAGGATGTGGTTGGCCTTCAGGGCTGCAAGTGTACAGTGCCAGCTCACATTAAGCTTTTTGTACACAGCTACCTGCAATTCTTTTTCCCCGGGGCTGGTCTCAATCCATTCTCCTCCCAGTCTGTATTTGTGCTTGGGATTGCCTCTACCCAAGTGCAAGACCTTGCACTTGGCCTTGTTGAACTTCACAACATTCGCATGGTCCCACCTCTCAAACCTGTCCAGATCCCTCTGGATGGCATCCTTTCCATCCAGCATGTTGACTGCACCACACAGCTTGGTGTCATTAGCAAACTTGCTGGGGGTTCCCTCGATCCCACTCTCCATGTCACCAACAAAGATATTTAACAGCACCACCCAGTACCCCTGAGAACACTGCTCTGGTGACTGGTCTCCACTTGGACATTGAGCCATTGACTGCAGCTCTTGGACTGCGATCAGCCAGCCAATTCCTTATCCACTGAGTGGTCCATCCATCAAATCTATGCCTCTCCAGCCTATAGACAAATGTCATACGGTCAAATGCTTTGTACAAATCTAGGTAGATTATGTCCATCCACCACTGCTGTAATGCCGCTGTAGGCGGCCACGGAATTTGTCAGGCATGATTTACTCTCAGTGCAGCTATGTTGGTTGTCACCAATCACCTCCTTATTTACCACGTCCCTCCGCATAGTTTCCAGGAAGATCTGCTCCATGATCTTGCCAGGCACTGAGGTGAGACTGACCAGCATGTAGTTCCCTGGATACTAGACTATGAGTTCCAGGGAACTAATTGCTACTAATACTAATATTAGTAATACTAATTATACTAATTAGTACCCAGGGAATCACAGTTCCCTGGATATCCCTCAGATACTCAAAAGTTGGGAAGGCAGAAACTTCAGCAGAACACCTGAAAAGCCTGAGTGTCTCCATTTTCCCACCTAAATCTACATAAAATTAAAACTAATCAAACTGTGGCAGTAACTTGTCATTCTCTCTATGCTTAGTGAAATACAAGCAAAGAAGTTATTTATGTTGGATGGCTGCTTCATGCCATAACCAGCAGTGTCTGGAGCCCAAAAGCCTAAGATCAAGGAGCGCCCCAAATGTGACGGCTCCTGCATCCTTCCAGGAGTCAGTCATGTGGCATTTTGCTAGACTACGCTCTCTGGGATGGCCACACACAAATCTGCATTCAGGTGGTCTAAATGAACCTCATTTCATTCTCTATGCATATCTCTACTAACATATGCCCAAGAAGGACCCACATAATCAACAAGCTTTGTAATTTTCCATTATCACAGAAGCCACCAGAAAATGGACTAGAAGCTGGGATGTGAACAAAGGATTAGCAAACGAAAGGATTAGCAAAAAGTGTGCTGAACCATGGCAGGAAGGCCATAAGGGCACTAGAGTGCTAGAACAGAGAAAGGGTTAGGAGCAACTGGTAGCAATAAGACATTCAGGGAAACAGAGGTAGTATGGGGTGAAAAAAAGGCAGAAGAAACAATAGGACTTCCATTTATAATCACATGACACCTAAACTGTACTTTGTTTAACACTGTCACCCAGTCCAAACAAAGATGGAGACTTCATTCATCTGTACTACACAGATTACTCCAGACATTTGTGATTGGCAGAGCCCCAAACATTCCCAGCACTGCTATAAGCTTTTTATACAACATTTAGATTTACTGATGGACATACTGTCCTTGATTATCTCTCACAGATGTGCTAGACATTTGCCAGGGACTTACAGAGAGCTGCAGTTTATATGATAAAAGCCATTATAAACCAAAATCTCAGCTTGCCCCATGTTTCGTTTCCGAGATGCTATATGCAGCTGCTATGTGTTCTAATAGCACTGTACATTAGAAAATAACAGCAAGTTTGGCTTTTTAATTTTTTTTCCTTTGTTTTTTCTTTTTCTGATTTTGGTTCATGATGAACTAAACCACAGCAAATACAGAGCAAAGATTTTAGGTAAAGTATGTTAATGGTGAGAAAATAACAGCCATAGGACAATCACAGAATCATAGAATAACTTGAATTGAAAGGGACCCACGAGGATCACTGAAGTCCAACAAGTATAAATCCAGGCTGAAAAATATGAATTGGAGAGGAAGTTCCTCTATTTCCCCCAGCTGCAAGAGTAAGAGTAAAACGGAAAGTTCAAGAGGTCTGCAGTTAATGCAGTTGCCTTACACAGTGATAGATAATGCTAATTACCATAATCATTCCACACGAGAACTAGCCCACTCAAGTAAAAAATGAGTCCTTCAGTGTTTTTATGATTAAGCAATTTTAAGAGCTTCACTTTTTATTTCTGGCTGCCTCAGAAAAGAAAGGAGCTGGCCGGAATGTAACAAGACTGTGCGGCAGGAAGAGTTAGTGGATACGCTGTTTCCCTTAAGGGTGTCGAGGAGGCGCGATCAGCTGGGAACAAGGCAAAGCCTCCGAGGAAGAGACTGGGCTGCCGGACTAGCGCCTGGCGGTGCCGCACAAGTGGCACCTTCTGGGCACAACCGGGGTCCGAACCTGGAGGCACCGGCACGTTCTCCGCCAGCGGCCTGCCGCGGGAGCCGAGCTGCGGGGGCGCCCGGGAGGTGGGGGACGCTTCCCCGACGGGCTGGCACGGCCTGGCACAGCCTGGCACGGCCTGGCACCACTGCACCGCCCCCTGGGAGTGGGTGCCAGGCCCGGCGGGGTTCCGCCGCCCTCTCTGCAGCCGGCTCTCACCTGTAGGCGCTGAGCAGCGCCTTGTTCACCAGCACGATGAGGAAGGAGCACGTCCCATAGAAGAGCGCCGAGAGCCCCCTGGGCAGCACCGGGGGAGCGGCGCCCACTGCCTGTCCCGCGGCCTGCCCGGCGCTCATGGCGAGCAGGGCCGCGCTGCGGGGCCGCCGCTCCCGCTCCTGCTCCGGCTCCTGCCTCCGNCGTCAGCAGCTGCCGAGGCTCAGCCAGTCGCGAACCCCGCCGATATCCGGCGCCTCCGTCCGCAGCTGGCGTTGAACCGGTCCGGTGGGATGGTGCGGGAGAGGTCGGAGCTCCAGAGGGGCAGGCGGCAGGGAGGGCGCTGCAGCCAGCCCTGGGGCCTACCACCTCACCCGGCCTGGGCTTGGCACCGAAGGGACTCTTCGCAAGTTTGTCAAAGTGTGCAAAACACTCCGCGGAATTTGCCTCGGGTGGTTTAACTTGTGTGAAATTCCGACCGACAGGGGAAAGAAATACTTTCACTATCTGCAGCAAGTGGGGCTGTCAGGTATACAGAAACAAGGAAGAGGTTGAGTATTTAATAACTACCAGACAGGACACATAAAACTTGAAAATTAAACCAAGTTTTTATTTAAAGCATCTATTAGAATGACAGCACATTAACTCTTCTGCTTTTAACTCATGCCCAACTACAACTTAGTCTTTCAAAGCACTGAATACTTCATGATTTCTTGTATGTAATCACTTAATAAAACAAAAAAGTCTTCCACACCGCAAAATTTTTTTTCACTTGGTATTTTACCCTAAATGTGTCATGATCCAAACTGCTTCAGCTGTCTGAATTTTGTCTACAGCCAAGTACAATTCAGTGTACTTGTCATACTTGAGAAATATCCTGCCAGTTGCCCAAAGCACTACAGCTGACTGGGAAACAAAAATTCTCAGGAGTTTACAACTCCAGTCTGCGACTGGCTGGTAATTAGAGAGTCTTCTGCCCTGTGAAATACTACTGGGGAGTAATTCTGAGTTACGGCTCAGAATTACAACAGATTAATGTTCAGGGCTCATTTTGGGATCAGATTGTTTACAGGAAGCCAGGTTGTCAATAGCATGTAATTTTTTTGAGAAAGTCAAAACCTACACACATGGTTAGGTTAGGAAGCCCAGTAAAAGTAATATTTCCTGTCTTTTTTCAGGAGCTGAAGCAAAAGTTAAACCGTATCACTGGTGCAAAATTATTTACATTCAATGAAAGTGATTTTTTTTAAATTACTCAATTACTCTTTAGTTAAGCGCATCAACACAAGATTTAAACAAACTAGGTTAATGAGATTTTCAAACACAATACGTTATTAGATAACACACTACAATAGTTGCAGTTCCTGGTGTAAAACCACTCTACTTTTCTGAAGCAGGTGTATGCATCTGGCCAGCCTTTATCAAGTGCTTGATAAAATGATTTCTTCCTCTTGTTTAAGTGAGAGGGAAGGAGGCTTCCCATCTCATCTGAATTTCCTGACCTTCAACAAGAAGTTAAAGCAAGCAGGTCAGGAAACGCACATTATTAATATCCCCTTAAGCAGTAGCTTAACAATAACCAACAACAAAACCACACAACAAAAAGTCTAATTTGAAAACAAAGTTTTGTTAGAATATTAGGAATCTCTGACTGCCTTCAAAGCAAAATACGGGAAAAGATCACCATGAGACAATGCTACTGAAAGTATATGACATTCACAAACTGACAAGATACCCTGTCAAACACTATATCAGCATCTGAGTACTAGGCAGCATTCTGTAACTTCACTTATTTGGGAAATATATGAAATCACACTGTTAACACACTTGTAACTATCTTTGGAAGCCTATTTTCTAGTTGTATAGTGAATACTTTTCTGCAGTGTTTAATTGATAGCTGTGCTACAGTTAGTGAACACAAAATCAGCATGTTATCCTGAAGTAAAGCAGTAAGGTGGCTTTATGCACAGAAAATACGGAGGCTTCTATTTGCTAATCATCATATAAAAGCAATACTTTAAAACTTAGTGTTTGCTAATAGAAGAACTGGAATAGTTTCCTACAAATCCATACCACCCTGTAAATACCCCCTTTAACAACAAAATCAAGTGCCAAATCACTACAGGGTCAAAAAACATCTGAAAAAAAATTACCAATTGTTTACCTTTGTCTAGACTTTGCAAGACTAATCATTTTCAGATAAAATAAACAATGTGCAAAAGTTCCCAACGGCATGTTAGGAATAACAAGTGCTACCAAGAGATTCTGCTGAAATCAAATTAGAAAAGGTAAAGCAGCAAAGTCAAGCCTCATACCTTGAGCAGTCACAGTGAAGATACTGAACAATCTTATGACTTCCTGCATGAAGCAGTTTCTTTTCCTCTGCAAGTTGAGATAATTAACCTTTGCCTTTCACCTCGGTGATGCTAACTAAATATATACTGACATAAGAAAAACATGGTTTTGTTGCTGTTTAACAATATCCCCAGACTTACCACTTTTATAAATTTGCTTAAATAGTCAGATAAATACTTTTCTTTTTGTCAGCCTTCTTTGGCCACATGTACCATTCTGCTAATTACAAACACTTTGTTCAGAAAGTGCTTCCTGTGAAAACTGCTTCAAATAAATGAATTAACCTTGCAAAATCTAGCTTGCCATGACATGTAAATTTGTCAACCCTGCATTATGCAGTCCCATATTTACAAAATACTTAAAAACTTTACATCTGTCTTCTACCTCATCAAAAGTGCAATTCTCTCACCCCATGTTATGGGGCAACAACATTCTTCATAGATTCTACAGAATAGCAGCCTATGATAAGCAAATAAGGTGCTTAGCTTATGCTCGGGATCTAACTGGTTAAGTAACACCAGAAAGTAAATTGTGTGTAGGCAGAGACTGCTCCTATCTACTGTCGCAGGGGTGCCACGGCTAAGTTTGCAAGCTCAATGAGAGCCAGCGCGCCATGCATGCGCTCACGCTGCTCCTGGAGGCGGCGGTGGCAGGCAGCTGAATGAGCATTGTTTTTCTGTTCATCATCCTCTTCATCAGACTGAAGATACTCCATTGGGTCCTGCTGCTCCTGATCCGTTTTCTGGATGGCTTTGGTTTTCAAAGCAGGAGCACGCTGCTCTCTAGTCTCCCAGTATCTACAACATCAAATGTGGGGAATAATTGTAAAATAAGTACAACTGAATTGCACAGCAACATTTCAAAGCTGGAGAAAACCTCCCAAGTACTAACTTGCATGGGACTAAGCACTGCATTTGGATTTATCTTTCAGCCCTTAAAAGGTAGTATTTAAGCTGTCAGAAACCTTCTTTGTTCAGTATTTGAAGTGTTAAGTGCCTAAGTGAACATCTGTGACAGTTTTCTCCTCTACAGTGTCCAGAGCAGGCTTTTCTCCCTTGGTATACACAGTTGTTGCCCCTCATACAAATGCAAATTCAGCAAGACTGTAGCACTCACAACGAATAACCAGGTGTTGATCAAGCAAAGAATTTAAGCAGAGCGCAAAAACAAAAACAAAGCAAAATAGGAAGCAAAAGTCTCACTAGGAACTTTGTCTTGACCAGGAGTTCCTAGCTTCTTTAAGGGGAGGCAAAGCTGGGCTGATACGTACTGGAGGAGCATCTAGATTTGGTTTGTTGGAGTTTTACTGTTCCAAAGAATAAAATGCTTTCTCAGACCACCCTTGTAAGTGTATCAAGAAAGGTGACCCCATGAAGGAACTTACTTCGTTAGCCACTCAGCCACAGCTTTATTGTCAGCCGTCTGCTTCTTATTCAGCCTGTCTGTGAGCTCTTCCCTCTTCAGTCGGGCATATGGATGTTTTGGGCAATGACGGTTTGCATGTGTGAATCTGCTTAAACAGCCTTAAACACACAAGGTGAAAATGAAGAACGTGTAATGGAGAGCAGTCAATCAATGAGTAAACATAATATCTGAGGGATGAAGATGCCACAGAATCCAATCTTCCTCATTCAACAAAACCCTAGGTTTGGTTGAAAACAGCATGCTCTAGTTGCAAGGTTCATAACATGCCGTATCATTTTACACATTAGTATTTACTGACAAGCAACTTATGCAATCCTTAAATACATATTTGCAGAATTATGCAGATTCTGCATGGCTCCTCCCTTCCCTAAATGTTCCGCCAAAATTGAACTCCAGATCTTTTGTATATCTTTGCCACATGAACATGCATACATTTCCAGTACTGGTCTGACCCTGGAAAGCTGCAGATTGTTCTCAGATGACTCACCATTCTCTGAGCAGACAAATGGTTTCTCCCCTGTGTGGAGACGCTGGTGAGTTTTGAGCTGCCCACTCTGTACAAAGGCTTTCCCGCAATCTGGGTAGTCACATAAATAAGGTCTTTCACCTTAAAAATAATGAATAGAAGATATTTATGAAAGCTGTCTGTAAGACTCATAGTATCCAGCAGTGGTGCCTGGTAGGAAACTTACACAAGCAAGCTCTCCTTTTACCCACTCAGACACTTGCACCTACTTGAAGTCCTGGTTTACTCTGAAGTACATGCTCTATGCTACTGGACAATATACTTATTACCAGAGAGGAAAAACAATGCATTTTTTCCTTGACATATTTTCTGATTTAAGACTCTTAAATAGCACTACATAAGCTTTGTCCCATATAACTATGCACATAAAGAGCAAGAAATACAAAAAGTAAATGGACAAGTAATGTAATTCAAGTTATAAAAAGAGAAATTTTATCCTTAACACAGCCTGAACTAGGGTAAAATACTTGAGACAAACATTATAATAGCACATGAGGCTGCAGAAATATCTCATTAGAAGAAAGTCTCACATTTGAGAAAAGTTGTAATGATGGAAGCTGCACAAGAAACTTATTCCAGAATTAAGTCAGTAAGTTTTCTTAGGACAGTCATCAAAGAAGACTTCTCCATGCAAACTGCAACCGGAAGAAACAAGGTAACAGCTGTCTCCTTCCTCGAGAGGATCTGACTGCATGCACTATGCAAAGGCTCATCAGGAAGGAGTCAAAATGAAGGTGATTCAGTGGCATAACACGAGAGTATGCTTTGCTCGGTTAAGTAGTTCTTACAAGTTCACCACCTTGTACAACTTAGTGAAATAATAGTATCTTTTGACCAAAACTTATGAAGAAAATGCTGTTTCATGTTATTATCTAGATTAGTAGTAAGGACTTGAATCAGAAGAAGAGAAGGTGGAAGCCAAGGCTTTTGTGGTGTTTTATGTGGTTGGCTTGGGGGGAGTGGTGGTGTTTGTATCTGTATTGTGAGCTACATTAGTTCACACTTTATTGCAAATACAGAGTGCTGTTGAAACATGGAGGGAAAAAAAAGTATTTGCTTGGTTAAAAAAAAAAAACAACAAAACAACAACATCTCCAGTTCAAGCTGAGCTGATTAATAAGTAAGTTCATTGTACATTTTCATTTAACTGCAAGCTGCCTTCTAAATACAGTTCAGTAAATTAACAAGACCACCTCCATCCTAGAAAACGAATTCTAGGTGGCGGGAAAAAACAATGGGGTGGTGATTTTAAGCATGTGGACTCTTCTTAGTATTTAAGCTACATTTCTGGGGTGTTACAGGGCTGAAATTGCCAGCCACTTTTTAAGTTACTGTAACCTCTTACAGCAAAACTTCAGTTGTGGTGAGAAAAACACAACAGCAATGAGGAAACAAACAACAAAGAGGTGGTCAGAATACAAAGTGCCACCAAGCTCAAGTACAGAGTAACTCAAGTACATAAGCTCTAGAAAGGCTCTCCCTCTTACTAAGTAAGTCTGTGACTGCAACAGATAAAATAGTTATGCAATTTGCCTATCCTATTATAGCCCAAATTGCTGCTACACTTACCCACGAGAAACATTGTTACAAAGACTTTGATTGACTAACAAGCACTGGAAAGTATACTGAATCATAGTGAAAGTACGATTAATTTAGCAGTTACAATAAAATATTAACAGGTCAAGTTTTTCAGCGTTCCTTTGTGGTTTGTTTGCGGGGTTTTAATTCCTTCTCTGGTCCTTCCTAAGTGGCTTATCCTAGCAATTCACACCATCCCTTTACTCACCAGTGTGAGTACGTTTGTGGGCTTGCAGAGACTTCTCTCGCGGAAAGACCCTGTTGCAGATATTGCAGCGTATCCTGCTGGAAGAGTGCTCTCCTTCACTGATCAGGTCTCGGACAGTGTCTGCTCTCGGCCGGCCACGTCTTATCCCATCCTGGGTGTAAATAATGAGGGAACTAAATTCCAGCACCTTCCCCACTCCACAGTTTGGCCAACGGACACAGCATGCCCTGGAGCCACGGTACCATGACAGCACAGAACCACACCAGACCGGACCCGGCCCATCCCTAACTCAGTCCTAATGGTTAGGCTGTGGTGGGTGCAGAAGGGGAGATGCCAGGCACTGCCAACACTCCACTATGTGCTCAGGAACACAGGGAGGAACAGAATGGATAAGGTTGGAAGACATCAGCACAGTGGGTCATCTGGTCCGCCCTCCCTGCTCAAGCAGGTTCACCCTAGAGCATGTTGCACAGGATTGTGTCCAGATGGTTCTTAAATATCTCCGGTGAGGGAGATTGCACAACCTCTCTGGGCAATCTGTTCCTGTGCTTAGTCACCCGCACGGTAAATAAGTTCTTCCCCATTTCCAGGTAGAACTTCCTGTGCATCAGTTTCTGCCAATTGCATCTCGTCGTGTTGTTTGGCATCACCGAGAAGAGCCTGGCTCCTTCGTCTTGGCATTCCCCGCTAGATGATTTATTCACATTGACGAGGTCCCCTCTCAGTGGTCTTTTCTAGAGGCTGAGTAAGCCCAGCTCCCTCGGCCTTTCCTCATAAGAGAGGCGCTCCAGCCCCCGGTAGTCCTGCGCTGGACCCGCTCCAGGAGCTCCATGTCACTCTCGTCCAGAGGAGCTCAGAACTGGCCTCATCCCTCCCGACGGGAGAGGACAAGGGATTTTCGATGAAGGGGCGGGGCGGGGTGCGGTGCCGTGCCCTGCCCATCCCACTGCTCGCTCCCAGCCGGGGCGCGCGCGCCGCTGGCAGGAAGTGACTTCACTTTAAATGTCCGGGCGGGGCGCGGGGGGAGCCCCCCCTTCCCGCACTCACCTTCAGGTGCCGGTGGCGGCCGCTGCTCCCCGGGCTGCCCGCCTGCTCCTCGTCTCCGCCGGCGGCTCTGCCCGCTCCCCCGCGGGGCGGCGCGGCGCCTGAGGGGCCGGCCGTGCTNGTGCTGTCGCCGCCGCCGGGGCTGAGGGTCACGTTGTGCGCGTTCTCGCCCCAGCGCCACGGGTACACCATGAAGTCGCTGAAGCCGGGGCTGGTGGGGACGGGCGGGACGGGCATCGGCTCCTCGCGGCCGCCCCTCCCCGAGGAGGGTTTGATCGGGGTAGTTTTGATAACAGAGACCAGGACGCGCTTCGGGGAGTCCTGGCAAAAAATCACCGAGGGGGGCCCCGGCGGCAGCCGCTCCGCCATGGCCGAGCAGTAGCGGGCAGCGGCGAGAGGAACGCG
>VWZG01003112.1:2547-21867 GCA_013396735.1 Grallaria varia
AGGTATCCTTGATTACATTTGTGGGAGTTTGTATTTCTACACAGTGCTTTCCTTGGCTCTGCAACTTGCCATAAGATAACACTGGGACAGAAGTTTGCATGCTTGGCATCTGTTCTAACTGGGGGTTTTACCATTTTAACTTATGTTTTAAAGAGATTAAATTCATCAGTACTTTTCAGTGTCATGCACAGAAATAGTTCCTGAGTCTACTGTAAAAGGAGAACCCTTCTTAAATATAATGAAAATTATTTTTCAAAATCAGTTAGGATATCTGTAGACTTCAGTATGCAAATATGAGCAAAGTAAAGTTTGCTTTACAAAATATTTATTTCTAAAATAGGTAAGTTTGCTGCTGTTAAATATGTGAAACTGCCTATGAAGCAGAAAATACCATCAAATGCACTGGTTTGTAAGTGCATGTCAATTCAGCTACGAAGATGTTCCTGTGCAAATGCTGAATCTAGAAAAGATTGAAAACTTGAGGCTTAGTAACTTCAAAGAAGAATTTGGCAAACCTTTATACATGCGGCGAACTGATTTAGCTCTGAACTAAGTAGTTTATGGAAACTTTGTACATTCAAAATCCCATTATCTTTAAATCAAAGAGTACTGAAGCTCTGTTGACAGTGTGGATAAAGGGACTTAAAGCTACATCTAATGAATTTTTATCAGCCCTGTCCTGAACGTCACAGGAAAATAAGATGAGATTACAAGGATGTATATTTTAAGAGATCCTACTTTTTATTTACATAACCCTACTGGAAACTATTCAACAATAATTAATCAAGTTCTTTGTAATCCATTTCACTTCTGGAGAGCCTTGTCTGATCTTACACCCCTTTTAATTGATCCTACAGCACAATACCATTTTCCGTTCTCTGTGCAAGAGTTAAGAAAGAGGGGGAAAGCTATGTCTCCTTAAAAATACTAGATATTGGAAGTCCTAGCCTTCTAATTCTACAAGGATCAAGTTACTTGATTCACAGTATAACATCTAGTCACTCACTGCAAAAATACCTACTAAGATATTTCAAAACTATGTCTGTCACCTGTTCTATTCACAGGAATGCTGGCACCAGAAAAAATTAGACAAGACAAAAGGAATATGTCTTTTTATCAGTCACCATTTCATGTTAAAAGGGTTAGTTTGTTTTCTTCTGATAGCCTAGGCAGAGATTTGCTGTCTCAGGTGTTGCAACTGCAAGTATTTGTTTGCAATAGTATGGAGAGCTATAGAACTAGAATGTTTTGCAAGTCCAGATATCTTTGAAACTTTCCTCTCTTCCATCTTAAACAGAAGATTAGGCAGAAAAGAAAGAAAATAAATTTTAAAAACCCTCCAAAATCTGCCTTTGGCAGTGCTAAAATATGTTTTTGNTACACAGCCATACAGAGGTGTTTTACCACATAGGTTGCCAACTTATCACCTACAAATCAAATGTAGGCTGCCACATAAATTCAGTAAGGCACTTATTCCCTGATGCTTTTGTTTCCAGGAATGTCTCAAATATCAGCAAAAGATAAACTGTGAGCTGTGCAAATTGTTTGTATGCTCTGCCCTTTTTTTGAAGAACTCCCCTCTTGCATCACACGGCTCAGGCATACAATTCTTGTATAACCAGAATTTCATTTCAGATGATCAGAAACAAGAGCTGTGGCATTATTTCAGGTGTCACCTGAGATTTGATGACATTATTGTAACTGAAAGACTACGCAAGATCAGCTTGAGAATAAAATAGCCAATTTACATCAGTATGAGTTTTACATATACTGCATGAGAACCTCAATCTGCAGAATTGGTTAAGGTGGTTCATTTTATTTAAGTTAAAAGCTTTGTGTTTTTTCAATGTCCATACATAATTTAAAAGATATTGGTGTAAAGTATATAAATGTCAATTAAACTGGGTCCTCAAAGCTAGAGTGGTTTGTAATGCATAGAGTTGATTGATTTACAAGAGGACAGTAGCAGGTTCAGACAGTAAAATTCATTGTCAGTAGGTGGTTTATTCTGTAAGTAGGCACAAATTTTTGTTCCTTAAATATGCGTTTTTAATTTGCTAGATGTCCAGAGAAGTGTTCCTCACACATGATGGGCCCCCTCCCTGCTTGCTTTGGATGCCTCGACATTGCTTGCCTGCTCACTCCATGAGTGCTCTCCAGGCAATCTTGCTCCCGTAGCCTCTCACTCACCTCTACAGTGGTTTTTTTTGAATTTAAAGGCAAGATCATTCTTCCATCTCGTTGTACTATTTCTAAAAATAATAAAGATTTTACATATACCTGTTGATGTGTAGAAATATATACAACTTCTCTAAAACCATGTGTTTAATTTCAGACACTGGCACTATTGGACCGATTTAAATCAAAGTTAACCCAGGCAATTGAAGAAACTCCTGAAAATGAGCTTTCCGAACCTGATGTGGATAATGATGAGGGATGGTGAGGTTTTTTATTTGAATTTCTGTGTTTGTTGATGGAAATCCCACTGTGCTAACATAGTCTCACTGTTAAGCATCAATTTGAGTAGTAGAAAAGACCAAATGTGAAGAAAGATGCAGTATAAGGAGTGGGCTAAAATGTATATTCTGAAAAATAAGGTGTGAGAATAGAAGACATTTAGCTTTGTGTTGTTGTAAACCCTACTAAAATTCTGTGTTGGGGGGGTAAGTTTTTTTAAATGATGGATGAGATGGAGATAGACTGACTCATCTGAAGCGCAGGGTGACCCCAAGGAAGTGGAATAGCCCTGAAATCGATAAAGCACTGCAGAATTTTAAACCTCAACACCTCCCAGTCAAGGAAGCAACTTTTGTACCCTGTTGTCTCATGTTCATCTTTCATCCAGACTACCCACCTTAGGGAACAGAAATCATTGTGATTTGAAGTGTGATCCTGAACTCCTAGGCTGCAAGCTATTCGATGCTCCTAAAAATATCTGCATAAAATGGCTGGAAAAAAGAAAAAAATATTGTAACAAAACTGTTTTGTAAGGATAAGTCATCCCTATTTTTAAGAAGAACATTATAGCTGGTCCAACAAACTAGGCTGTCCCTGCCTTTAACTTTTTCCTTAGTTGTATGCATAATATGTATTACAGCTACAGCAAAACTACCATGAAAATAGAAACCTTAACAAAGTTCGTGGCAAGTATTATAAGACAACCAGTATTTCTGTATCTCAGATGACTTTAAATGATTTGGTTGCTTCTTCAAACCATGCTTTCTTCTTTCATTATGTCTTTTCCTGTCTCAGGCTCTTTGAGGATGAGGGATAACACACAATATAAATTTTGAAGTCCTTGGATTTCACTGATATTTTGAGATCCTTCTGAGCTACAAATGTGCTTCTAAGTTCTCCAAGAATTACAGAGTAACTGTTTCAGTTGGAAGGGTCCTACAATGATCCTCTGATCCAACTGCCCCACCAATACAGGGCTGACCAAGTTAAAGCATTTTATTAAGGCCATTGTCATTGAACATTGACAGTCTCGGGGTATCAACCACCTCCCTGGGAAGCCTGTTCCAGGGTTTGAACATCCTCTTGGTAAAGAAATGTTTCCTAATGTCCAGTCTAAACGTCCCATGTTCAGTATAAGACTCTTAAGTAGACTTTTCATGAACATGAAGGACTGATCTTCCTGTCTGATATTTTCTTGTCAAAGTAATATAACCAGTCTTTTAAATATTTTATAGAGTTCAAACACTATTTTTCCTCTTCTTTTCTGAGTAACTACTGATATCTAATTATCAGTAATACTTTTCTCTTTAATCCATATTGAATGAAGAAGTGAAGAAGTTTCAGATTATGAAGTTGTATTTTTGTTCAGAAAATGTTACATTCAGAATTGCACTAAAACAAATACTAGAGCAAATAATATGAAACTGCACAATAGAATAATTAATATAATATTACTTTTCAGCTCATCAGTGACTTTATAGATGAGACAGTCTGTTTTCAAACAATTTTCTTTGAAGCCAAGTGAACTGTAAAATGTACATGTTATACAGGCTATAAACACAACTTTAACAAAGCAATGAAATCTTCTGTTAATTATTGTTAGAATCACTTGAAAAGTTAAAGTGCATATTTTGGAATAAGAGTCCATTTTCAGTGCCTTTCTTGTATGGGAATATTTGAGATAACTACAGTGTCTTTAGAACTCAAAAATCTTTCTTAATTTGAATCTACTTCAGAAAAGACAGTAATTTTACTTTATTTGATTCTTATGAAATACAGTTAGTGTATGGCGTATGAACATACGATATACACAAATTACATGATTCCTCCAGGCCATTTTGTAGGTCATGGTTGCTACTTTTATGGGAAGTGAAAGTCTGCCAGTATGTTTTGCTCTGTTGTCAGGGTGTGTTATCTGAGATAAAATGATTGCCTCTAAGACAGTTCTATGCATCCACAAGTGGCCACACATTGAGATATAATTTTCATTTTCTGTCAAGATAGAAACCATTACCAATTTGTTATGTTTTCTTTTATTTGGCAAACTTCTCTCTGCATATTTGGCTGAGCTGCTGTGTTGGCATGGCACATAGCAGACGTTTGGGCACTTTTCAGCAACATTCTACTTTTTATGCAAGAAAAAGAGAGGAAATATGACTCTATTGTAAACAGTGTGTATGGTGTTTGATAATTATTACCAGATTTTACTGTCTAAGAACCCATCTGAGGAAGTGTAGTGAGGAGCGGTGAAGAGACATGCATAATACTACATTTTAATATGAAATACCAGAATCTTTGCTGAGGCATTCTGTTGCAACCTCTACTGCTATGTGGGAATGATTATATATATGTCTGTCTGCAGCAATCAAAATCTAATTTCCTCTAAGGAATTCCAAAGTATCATAATAAACATGGTGTCAGCTCACAAAAAGGGAATTCTTAAGAAAAAACAATCTCTGCAAACAAGTAGACAGGCATTTTCACAGCATCTGGGTACCTTAGAAAGATATGCTTGATCTGAGTTCTTCCAGGCATTATTGTCCCTGTGGCTCCATATTTAGAACTGTTTCTTACGCTTTTCTTTTAATGATTTGTCAGATGTCTTCAGTACTGTTTGATCATTAGCTTACAATCCAAATAAGAAAGAGTCAATCATTTCTTCATTCTTCATTTTCTCAAAAGGCTGTATAGAGTGCTGCAGAGGTAGAGATAATCTGGCAGAACTCAGTCACTCATTCTTGGCTTAAAATCTTAACCAAGACTTTTCCCCAAAATGTAGCTGAGGTCGTTCACAGTGGCAGTGATACTCATATTATGAAAACCAAATATGTCACAGCAGAAGACCCAGATGAAATTGTGAAAGCATTGCACAGGCTACACTTTATGCAGAACACTGCTGCTACTCATCTTCTTTAGGACTTAGACTCCTGTACAGATACGGTTGCATGCATGTGACACCTATTCAGGTTGTAGTGACACTTCGTGGTTCTGATAATATCAAATAGTTACAGCTGTAGTCAAACCCAGATTTCAGTCCAGAAGATGTTACAGCAACTGCGGATAATGAAACTAATGATGCAGATCCTGTGAACATGACAAAATATTTTCCATAGAGAAAATCCAGCAATGGGAGAAAAAAATTCTGATCCCATCAAGTACATTCAAAGATTGACCGCTCTAGTCAATCTGTGCAAAATACTCCTCTTCAAATAGGATAAGAGTGATACTTAGTACTTTGAAACACCCTTCCATCAAGTAATTCTGAAGAGTTTTGAGTGATTCTTTCAAAGTGTGAAATCTGAGACTAGATACAGAACTCAGCAAAGTTTTTGTCAGTGTTAAGTGGAAGGATTAGTTTATTTGTCATTGTTTCTTTCATGCCTGGTTTCCAATCCTTTCTAAGCCACAAATCCTTTCCTATTGAATGGTTGCCTGACCTAGGTCTGCCCTGTACCCATGATGATGACTGCTCTTACTAGAATTCAGCCACTGGACTTTCTGAATTGCATCTTATTTTTCATACTTCTACTCTTGTTTGTCAAAATCACATGAATTCTAAATACTTCAATAAACATTCAAACCTTCATATTATACATACATTGTGTAATTGTATTCTACTCCAGTAAAGTCTTAAGTGGAAGTGAACTAACCAGGCCTTACCACATTAAACTTTTCACTTTGACATTAAAATATAGCTGTCTACTCCTAAAAATAGGGCTCTCCAGCTGAATTTTTACCAATGTTACATCCCTATGACATGTAAGAAATCTGTATCTACATTCTTCCAGGTGGAGTACTGGTCTTTGTGGAAGAAACAAATTCACTGCTATGAAAATTCACCTGTCATGACTTTAAACAAAATTCTGGGCTGTCTTACACTCTTCTTTCTGTGATATTTGAAAACAAATGGAGACTTCCTGAAACTACAAGATTTATTCACAAACTGAAGTATATCTAATGCTATGGTAGCTTTTGAGTTGATAGAATTTTCTGTAGTAAAGCAGCCACCACTTTCCTTCTTGAGAGCTCCCCTGATTGCCAAGTCAATTTAGCATGTATCTATGAAGAGTCCCAATTTTTTGTACAATATCACAGATAAAATGCACAAAAAAGTACAGGAATCAACTCCAATACCATTCTAAATTTAAAGTTTGTCATTATCAAGTAAATGAAAACTCAAAAGGATCAGCACTCCATACCACTAAAATACCATACATTGTACACGAAACCGGTCGCGTTTACAGTGCCTTTTAAGACATGAAGACACATAGGCTAGCAAATCATAATGGATTTTTTGTGGATGGATTTAAAACATGTACCCATTTATGCACTTCTGGGGACTGATACTCTGTATTATCTTTATCAATGACATAGACAGTGGGATCAAGTGCACCCTCAGCAAGTTTGCAGACAACATAAAGCTAAGCAGTGCAGTTGACGCAATAAGACAGGGTGCCATCTACAGGGACCTGGATAAGCCTGAGAAGTGGGCCCATGGGAATCTCATGAAGTTCAGTAAGTCTGAGTCCAAGGTGCTGCACCTGGTTTGGGGCAATCCCAAATATGAGTAGAAACTCTTCTCCCAGACTGGGAGAACTCACAGACAGCAGCCCTGCTGAGAAGGACTTGGAGGTTCTTATGGATGAAAAGCTGGACAAGAGCTAATAGTGTGCACTTACAGCCCACAAAGCCAATGGCCTACTGAGCTGTAGCCAAAGAAACATGGCCACCAGGTTGAGGGAGATGATTCTGCCCCTCTGCTCTGATGCCCAGCCTGGAGAGTGGCATCCAGCTCTGGGGTCCTCAGCACAGGAAGGATGTGAACCTTTTTGAAAGTGGTCCAGAGAAGAAACACAGAAATGATCAGGGGGCTGAAATACCTCTCCTGTGAGGAAAGGCTGAGAGATTTGGGGTTGCTTAGGCTGGAGAAGAAAAAGCTCTGGAAAGACTTTGTTGTGGTAATTATTTTAATAATTAAAGGAGAATTAAAAAATTAGAGTGAGTGATAGGACAAGGTGGAACGAGGGGAGGTTTGGATTACGTGCTAGGAAGCAATTCTTTACTCAGAGGGTAGAGTCACTAGAACAGGTTGCCCAGTGAGGTGGCAAGTGACCCATCCCTGGAAATATTCAAGGTCAGGTTGGATGGGACTCTGAGCAACCTGATCTAGTTGAAGATGTCACTGCCTGTGGCATGGAATTGTACTGGATGACTGTGTGATGACCTTCAAAGGTCTTTCCAACCCACACCATTTTATGATATGAACATTGCATTGAGGCAGTATTCTGTTCCAGCTTGAAAAGTATTTTAGTGGTGGTAATATGAGTTGTGATAAGTATGGGTTTATATTATTATTACTTCTTCAGTTTGGACTTCATGGAAGATGCTCAATTCGTTCAGCTGGACCTTCAGAATTCAGTGTAGAAACTGAAATACTAGTGTATGAAAGCTGTTCCTTACCAGATGAATGTGATTATGTGAAGTGCATTTAAGTTATTGTTGCCACCAGGGAATCAGACAAAGTTTGTATCATCCTCAGTAGAGAGATTTGGTCTGTTATTAATCCCATCAGTTCACAAGTCAGGACTGCAAGCAGACCTTCAGTTGATTTTAGAGTTTGTGTTACAGTTTAGACCGATAATTTTCCCTTCATTCTGCACCTGGCTAGAAGTTTAGGATTTCTTATTCAGGGTTCAGATCTCATCACTGGCCTCTATCTGCTCTCAGTAATGTACTCTGCAGCCATTTAGAATTTGACTGTGACTGCCAGCCTGCTACATAGTTCATATAATTAATAGCACGTGATGCCAGCACCTCATAACTGAACCACTGCAGTGTTTCCTGGGTGAAATGTAAGGATGTGAAATACAAAGCTTCTTAATCTTTAGAAGAGATCAACTTCCTCCTTCCCCATGAAGTGCTGTCACAGCTGTAACTAAGCGACAAATGTAAATAAGTCACTTAAGTAATTTTGGAAGTATGTCTAGACTCTGAAACTTACTCTTTCTTTTTATTTGAAATAACATAAATCCATTCAGCTTTCAGATACACTGTGGGACAAGAAAGAATGAGCAAAATGGGAATTTGGAATGAGGTGATGGTTTTTCACATGGTTTTTCAGTTTAAAATTCTTATGGTTAGTTACCTTTGTTGAGTCTGAACTATTCTAAATGTTAGTTAATTTGAGGTATAGGAAAAACAGGTATTTTTACAGTCAAAGTGAGTAAGTCAGTGCTTGAAAATACCTTTCAGCTTACAGTCAAAAGGTTGTTGTGAAAATTTTGTGACAGTAAAGGTCTTCCATATCAAACAAGAAGGCATTTCAAATCTTGCTTAATGGATTTTTTTCATGTGTGTGTTTTGTAATTACTAACATTGTTGAGACTACTGTCCTCTAAGTTATTTGTGACAAACATCATTTAAGATAGTTCTGACTAAAATCCACCCAAGCGAATTTAATGGTACGATTTACTTAAATACGCTATTTAAAATCTTGTGCTTCCTAGAAAGCTTTTAAATATATCTTCTTCTTAATCACAAAATATTATTTTTATTTGCACAGTTATGCTTTACATAGATCAGATCACCTGGTTATAGCAGAAATTAAAGGAAATGGATCTGTTTTTATTAATTTATTGTTTCTGGGGACAAAAACCTCACAGAAGTTCAGTGATAGCCATTTAAAGTGCAGCTGATTTATATATGTCAGATACTCTAATCTGTTCCCAATTCAGAATTTTGGAAAACTGCCACTGAGGCCACTTAAATATTGTGGCAACATTGATTGCTAATGCTAAGCCCTTTCTGCCGGTACGTTAGTTGCAATTTGAACATACAATTTTTTCCCCAGTTTGTAGAGGTAGTTATATTTTTCAACAGAACAAACAAGAAATAAATTTGTATGTTCAATGAATGTACTCTCTACCCAGCATTAATAGTTATGCTCTTTATCTTCTTTATAAAATGTTTTTGTTAATAATACAAGGAAAACTTCTCTCAGAATATTTAGGGTTGGTTTCAGTGAGAAATCTGGCACAGTTAGGAGTGGAAACACACAGTATTTTACTTATTGTGTGTTCTCACAGTAAAAGACTTTGTAGCAGAGAGAGATTTGGGTCCAAAAGGAGGATCAAGGCACCACTTTTCAATTTGTGTTTTAGAGTATAGGCTAATTGAAATAGCAATTTCAGAGTCAGGTTAATGTTGAGTTAACCAGACTTGTTTTTTTATTGCAATATTTCGTTTATGCTAGGAACTAAATCGCAATGCACACTGTTAGTATCTACTCCATGTAAATTTGATAATGTCTTCCACAATTTATTACCAGGATTTCCTGCTTAATGCAGCATATACTATTGAACTTTGCATGATAAAATCCTTCAGGATAAACACCTAAAAATATTGGATATATTTCTTTTATAAACCTAGCTTTATATACATTTTCTAAAATGCACGTTTTTTCTTTGCCATAATACCTAAGATTTAGGATTATAAAAGATGGCTTCCTTAAGATTAGCACCAGTCTGCAGATTCAGTTGCAGAAGCTTAACTGTGACAAACACAGTAAACCCCTGAAAACTAAGCTGCAGTCTTTTTCACATGCCAATGCTAGCTTGGGGAACGACAGAAAAAATGCTGCTGTAATTTATGCCAGTGAAGCACAAAGATGGATTAAAGCCATGTTTGCTCCCCTCCTCCCATCCAGACTTGAGCCAACGTTCCTCCACTAGTCTGGAAAAACTGGCACTGTATTAGGTCTCTCCTGCTAAGGCCATTGATTTACTCAACTACATTTTTAAAAAGTTGACAAAATACTTACTTGATTTTTACAAAGAGTAAATGAATGCCAGAGATCTATATTAGAAACACATTGGAAAGAGGGGTTTCTTTTCTATTTGGCAAAAAAATAGGCATTTGTTTGGGTTTTAATACTGCCACTAACCTTTAAAGGAGGAAAGGAAAAAAAATGTTTCTGCTGTAAATCTTTTTTTTCCCGTCCCCTGCAGTTTTCTCTCTACCTTCACCCTTGTACTGCTAGAATGTGGTCAGACCTTGCTTGTTTTGTAAATGCTAACCCCTACTCCCCTGCTTCAGTCAGTAATTCATGTTAATGAATTGTTCTTCTCCTGAAGTTTTGCTTCTAGCTGTTCAGCATGCCTGAGAAACTCTGAGCGTTTGGAGTGGGGTTTTTTGTTTGTTTATTTTTGTTAATTCCTCCATGTCTGAGTTTATTTGGACTAGGCATCTGAGCTTTGACTACTGTTTGACTTAAATTCAGTGATGATCCATGCTTTACTCAAGGGATGTCTAGTGTTAGATTTACTGTCTGGAAATATCACATTTGTTTTATTGCCAGTAAATTTAGTGAAGAATGAAGAAATAATCATCTAAATTGTTACTAGCCTAGCTTAGGCTTCCTGCTTATTTACATACCTTTTCAAGCACCCCCCAACTTCATCTCATGAATGATTATGCAGTAAGGATTTGGAGACATGCAGAATGGGGAGAGGGAGGGACAAAATAGAAAGGAGGGTGCTCAGAGAAGCTGAATGTTGTGAACATCTGAATTTTTTTCTGCTAGAAATGTTCTCTTCTCCTTCCCCTCTCCCAGCTCTGTGCTGATACAATACTGCCTGACTGTTTGTGTTAACTTGGGGAGTGATTAGCTGACTGACTTCAGATGTTATACAAGCTATTGCCAGAGACAGAATGCTGGATTGGGTGGATCATTCCAGTATGATGGTTCCCATGTCCTTGTAGTAAATGCTGTGTAAAGTTTTTCTATGCTGGTGCACTGTCTGGAACAACATCTGGAATTTGCGTTCTTCCAGGCCAATCTGCTCTACCAGGAGCAGTTGTCTATTTAAAGCACTCGTCTTTTTGCATCAAACTACTTAACCTTTTTGTGAAGGGGTCAAGGATGTAGTTAAATATACTATATATGAATTATTACAGAACAGATGCAGTATTAAGATAGAATAACTCAATTTTTAATAGACAAATGTTAATTGCTTCAATAGGTAAGTCATCACAGTTTTACGTATTTCTAAATCTGATATTATGAGAACTAATAACAATTTCCGAAAGGTTGTCTTTGAATTAGGTGAGCTTTTTCATAGTTCAGTTGATTTCCCCATCTCTTAGAAGGTTACTTACAATTAAATCTTCTTTCAAGAGAAAAAAATGCTTAGTACTATCTTGAACAGTGGAAGGATACAATATTACATTAGTCTTCACCAAGATTAGGTTACTTGGCTGTTGGCTTTTCAAAACCTAATGTCTATTTTTTATTCTGGAGATCCCATACTAAGTAAAACTATTAGTTTCTTATTGTTTCTGCAGTGATTCTTTTGGGGTGATACAAAGTGTATAACACTTAAATGGAGTATCTCAGAAAGTATCATGTTAGAAATACATACAAAAGTTTTGTTTTGATCATTTTATGCTCTAGGCCTACACCAAGAGAAAATATAAACAACTAGTTCTTTAATCTGTGGAGGACCCACGACTTACTGGTTATTCTGAAGAGGTTAATATGATTTTTTCATCCTCCAGTACCTTGCAAGTTCTAAGGGCTAGTAAAAGTTCGAAAGGTACAGGCTGAGTTTGTATAATATTTTTAAAGCATATTTTCATCAGTTTTACTCACTTAGCACTGGGGACATTTTTGTTCTGTAAGAGCAACAGTAAAATGTTGTTGTGGTTTAACCCCAACCATCAATGAAGCCCCACACAGCTACTCACTCCTCCCCCAGCAGGATTTGATGGGAAGGGTAAAAGCTGGAACACTCATGGGTTAAGATATAGTCGTTTTAATAGAAAAGCAAAAGCTGTGCATACAGGCAAAGCAAAACAAGGAATTAATTCACCACTCTTCATGGGCAGGCAGCTCTTCAGCCATCTCCAGGAGAGCAGGGCCCCATCACGTGTCATGGTTACTTGAGAAGACAAACATTTTAAATCCAAACATCCCCCCCCTCTCCTTTTTCTTCCCAGCTTTATGTACTGATCATGAGGTCATATGGTCTGGAATATCCCTTTGATCATTTGGTGCTACCTGCCCCGGCTCTGTCCCCTCCCAACCTCCCACACACCCCCGACTTCCTTGCCAGAGTGGCAGCACGGAAAGCAGGAAAGGCCTTGGCTCTGTGTGAGCCCTGCTCAGCAATAACAAAAACATCTCTATATTATCATCACTGTGTTCAGCACAAATCCAGAACACAGCCCCATACCAGCCACTGTGAAGAAAGTTAACTCTACCCCAGCCAAAACCAGCACAAACAGCTGAAAACTGAAATATTGTAAGCGAATAGTACTCCATTCATCTGAAAGATAGAAAATACCTCTTTTGGTTCTTGAAATTAATTTCAGTAGAGTACATGGGAGTGGGGGTATTTATAGAATAGTAAAACTTAAAATTTCTGTATAAAATCTGTGTGCTGTATCATACTCACTAATGTGGATTGAAACTATTATTTTGATGTAGTAAGTATTTGATGTAAATACTTAACCTGTGAAGTTGACCGCAATATCACAGAATCATGGAATATGCCAAGTTGGAGGAACCCACAAGGATTATTGAGTTCAACTCCCAGCCCTGCGTAGGGCCATCTCCAAGAGTCACATCATGGAAAATGGATATATTTATAACCATTTTCTCTGTCCTCTTCTAAGTTTTTCTTTTGTATTTAAAACTTCTATGGAATAACTAGTTATTTGAATTTGGCTGGATCTGAATAGCAAACCTTATTCTTTTTAAATAGCAAGTCAATAAACTTAAAAAATAAAAGTTTTTATTAACACACAAAAAAAGGAGACACAAGAGGTCTGATCATTAGGGAGGGAGGTGGAGAAACAAAGGAATGTGGAATGGTAGAAACAAGTATTGATGAAAAGAAAGTGAAATCTCTTAGTGGTAACAATCACAGCAGAAACCTAGGACCACAGATTTTTACTAGGAGATATTGTGGGAGTCAGTCTCTTCTCCCAGTTAGCAAGCAAGCATGGGACCTCAAGTTGAGCCAGAGGAGGTTTAGATTGGGTATTAGGAAAAATCTCATCACCAGTAAGGTTGTCAGGCGTTGGAACTGGCTGCACAGGGAAGTGGCCATGGTTTAGTGGTGTACTTGGCATTGGTGGGTTAATAGTTGGACTCAGTGATCTCAAACATCTTTTCCAAGCTCAATGTTTCCATGGTTCTTTGATTATAAACTTCCTTAAAGTGAAATCATACCTGGTTTGTCAAACTAGGCTCAAACAGGAAGTGTGTGATACAGTGGAAAGTTTAAATACCAACTGCTACAGAAGAATACGGGCTTTCATAGGTAATTTAGCACAGCTCTGATACTGTGAGTTAATGAGACAAAAACTACTCAAGGAAGTTGTTTGCTGCACACATCTTTATTGTGATAGGAGTGGCTTTATAAAACAGTGAGAATTAGAGGGATGAATCCATCTTTGAGACTGTGTCCCTCTATCACAGTACTTATAATATCAACACTCATTGCTATAAGAATCAAAACAAGAGTTGTATTACACAGAGCACTTAGTGATGGTTGTAATATTAGAAACAAAAACATATTTCCTCTCTCCTGCTGCATTGTGTTTACAAAATCATTGGTAAAGCTCTTGGACACTCCAGTGGAAGGAATAACGACACCAACTTGATCCAAGAGGCTTGTTTTGGTTGTAGGATCTCAATTCTAGATAAAGATGGAAACAAGATTAGATGTTAATGTATTCCCCCTTCAAAATTGCCTTTATTTTATGATTTTGACATCCTTATTCTTCTGTTCATACTCTTATTCTCTTGCCTTGATTCGAAATTCATGCTTGTTTTCATTTGTCATTTGACATTTTTCTTCACTCTATTTACATTTTGAACAGTCTCTCTCTCTGGTTTTGTTTTTCATTCTTACCCTTTTTTTAGTCTTCATCTGCCTCAGTTTATCTTTTTTGTGGTGTCAGAACTGTTTCTCTGTGTTTCCCGACTGTCTCTTCTATTCCTCTGCCACCCACTACTCTGCTGGGAGTGAAAAGTGTGCCAGTGAGTTCTTCCAGAACAGCAGAGTTCTTTTTTTCCTTTGGAGAGTAATCTCCTTTGCTTAGATCTGTGAATTCATTCATCTGTTTCCTCATTTGTTCACATGAGTTACGTTTCTATCCACTGCCTAGGTATCTTGAGGGTGATGGAAGGAAAGTGTTACAATGTTTCCTACATAAATGATTAATGCTTTCAGTTCAACCTACTGATTTACAGTATTTGAAGGAAAATGTTAGCAACAAGTAGAATATAATTTAAGGAAAGCAGTAGTGCTTGAGTACTTCTCATTACTTTTCTTTTAAATATGATGCATTGCGATATTGAGAAAACTAGGAGGCACGTACTTGCAAGCAATGTTGAACTCAGAAGCAAATTATAGTAGTTATGGTCCATATTAGTCTTTTTTTTAGACAACCTATACAATGCAAGAAGCAGCACTGAATTTCTTGACATGAATACTTACTCTTCTGTGTTCATTTGAAGCATCTGAGGGAAAGAACCAGTAACTATCAGAAAACTATGCCATCATTTGCAAAATTCTGATATTGTAAATGTTACAGCAATGTGATTAGTTGCCTTATTTATTTGGTGAAAAAAACCAGGATATAATGCCAACTGCAGTGATTTTTGCAGGCACTGCCAAATTGTAGACACCTGTCTAAAACTGCTTAGGAATTTACTGCCACTCTGCCAGAAGCTACTGTCCTCACAATAGAGTTGGCAGGTGTAACTTTTGTTCACACCTATTCATGATTTACTACAAAGCTCCTCTGCTTAAAATGCTGATGCAGGTGAGTGCAAGATAATATCCTGTACTCTCCCTACCGGAGTGGTGGAGGTACCAGACTAGTTCTGTAGAGCCACTTTTGCAAGGGAGGTGGTAACAGTCAAGAGCTATATCAGTTTGAAAAACAAGTGTGGACTTAGGCAATACAGCTTTACACTTTCATTCAGTTAGAATAAAAACCACTGATGCCTGAGTGCATTTATACCTGGAGATTTGAGCTTCATCAGTAGTGCAGAAGAAAAGTGCTTCGTTACTCCTGCCAAGGTTCAGAATTATTCAGTTCACCGATTGCCACTGCAGTTTCTCCTAAGGAGGGTTCTGGAAAGGCCAAAGCTGTTGTGTTACCAGGCTTTTCTTTATGCTACACTTAACATGACTGCCACCTGTCAGCAGCTGGTATATGGTTCAGATCCAGTGCATGGCTCACACATCTCAAAAGCAGAGGGATTACAGTATATCATATCTTTTCTTAGAAGTACTGTCTCACTAGAGGAGTTCAAAAGAGCTTGATCTGTTTGCTGACCTGAGAATATCACTAGGCTATGAGAGTATCCACGTACCTTTGAAATCCTCTGCTGTCTCCAAAGCCATCTTAAGTTAACTCTGGTATTTCAGTCTAACATTTCAAGACATTCCATTTTTGGAATACAGAAGAGAACTGACTAGTGAGCGTTCTTTAGTAACACTGAAAGAAAGAAGTGCAGTGCAGCAGAACAGCTGCTCCTGCTTTACATGGGATAGGACCATGGTCAACCTGTAGGATGCTGTCATGTGGTCAGGGCAAAAATCAGTCGTCTCCAGCAATACATCCATGCAAAAATTGCTCATTCTGATTTGCAGCACTTTCTTAATAAAAGGTGTTAAGAAAATAATTTAGTTGTTATTTATACTAAAGAAAGACAACAATTTGCACTCCTAGATACTTAAAACTCAGAATCATCAGTTTTGGCAAGATGTTTTGTTAAAACCAGTTTTTAGTAAAAAAAAATCTTAAGCTGCAAAACTTAGGGTTTGTTTTCATTTGAGGAAACATGGTAGAACTGACTACTTTTCATCCTTTAAATTTTAAAGAAAAGTGTATTTCAAAGTTAAATGTTGCACTCATTTAAAATGAGCTGTCAACAGTCAGTGATAATCACAAGTTAGTAGGATCTGAAAGAGCAGAGATAAAGAGATGAAGTTAGTGCTTTCAGCACAGTGACTGCAAAAACATGACCGGGCAGCCAGCTCCTCACTGAAACCAGGAGCATGCAGAAGGGAAGAGAACTAAAAACCAAGCAAGGAAAAGTCTCATGAAACCTGTACTTGTGGAATTGCAGCCCTAACTCTGTACTTGGAAAATCATGTAAATGCAAACTTCTGTTGGAGGAGCTTGAGTAAGATTACTTTAAATTCAAATAATTAGTATAAAAATAATTACTAAATACTTCCCATGTTCTTTTAAAAATAGAACCATTTTAATTGCTTTTGTAAACAATATTCAGTGTGGTTTAACTTTTGCATAGATGCAGAACAGATCTACCTGTGGAGATATGTGACTTGCTAAAAATAAACTTCATAGCAGGAGAATGTTTTTTAAAATCTCCAGCACGGTCTTTATTTATTTTATTTTATCTATGAGATGCTGCATCTGAAATTGATTCTGGGAATATCAAAAAGTGTCTTAATATTGGCTTATTTTTAATCACAGCTGGGAATGCCTCAGTGGAAAGTTATGAATAAGAGTCAGAGACTATGACTTCTTTCAGTTCTTGTGGAGAAGTAAACATTGCTTAGTCTGAATCTAGTACATCTCCTTTGCAAACTACCTGGAACACATTATGGCCTGACCCATGAACTAGAGGTGCATTTATTTTTAATTCCTGTTAGTTATATCCTGCAGGTTGTATCCTGTGCTGTGGCATTCTTGGAAAACCTGAGTTGATGGAAGGGCTAAGTGTGACTATACTTCTACTTACACTCCTGTAACACACTCTAACCATACACAAAGGATGACTCCATCTCTTTAGGCCTGTGCTTTAATTCAGACTAGAATAGTATGATTAGGTATATGTACTCATCTTTAATAAGCTGAGAAGAATATGACAAATGCTGAAAGCATGTTCACTAAAATAAATTACTTCAGTCCCTCCACTGTGAGACAATGTTTTTATAATTAAACTACAAATATGCAATCATGAGTCACTCTGGTGGTACGTTATGTTATTCTGAATTGTAGAGTTGAGTAAAAAATAAGTTTGGGTGTTAGTAGTGTGTACAGGGTTATAAACTACTCAAGTTTTATACACTGGAAGCAACTCTTTAAGTATTTATGAAACCCACATGTCAAGAATCAGTTGTGATGAAAATTCTCCATTTTTGTTTTAGGAATTTACTAAAGCATTCAAACAGATCCCATATGGTCTATAGCTTTGAATTTTGCCTAGTTTCCTTAATAATACTGTATTGTAATCTACAGTAACTGATTTCTTTATGTATGGAGTTTTGCACTAGAGCTCTTTGAAAACCCTGTTTAATTCAGGACCTCTTACATGTTGCAAGAGACCAATAAAGCAGTATTTCATTGGCCACAAAACTTTCCTTTTGAAACTCACTTGTTTTGCCTGGATTTTCTGTCACAAGAACTGTTGACAAATACATCTAGTGCTGTAAACATTGATGTGCTTAGCTTCAGTTCAGTGTAGTTCTTAAGTTGTCCCAGCAAAGTCAAAGACATTGTTAAGTTCATTAACAGAGAATCCAGAGATTGAGTGGGGATTTTGCCTACTCAAGTGTGTTTGTCCTGAAAAAATCATTTAATTCTGTTTTAATGGGGTTTTTTAGAATGAACATATGAACTTTTCTATATATATAAAGTACATAAATATACATACAAGCACATACCACCTCTCTGGGCAGCCTGTTCCAGTGTTTCACAACCCTCATCAGAAAAAATGTCTTCCTTAAATATAGTTTGAATTTACCCTCTTTTGATTAAAACCATTACCCCTTGTCCTGACACAATAGGCCCTGCTAAAAGGTCTGTCTTACAAGCTCTCTTATGTACAGAAAGTCCACAATAAGACTTCCTCAGAGCCTTCCCTTCTCCAGGGTGAAGAGCCCCAACTCTCAGCCTTTCCGCATAGGAGAGGAGCTGCACCCTCTGTTCATCATTGTGGCCTCCTCTGCACTTCCTCCAATGGGTCAATGTTCTTCCTGTGCTGAGGACTCCCAGGCTGGATGCAGTACTGCAGGGGGGAGTCTCACCACAGCAGAGCAGAAGGGCAGAACCCCCTCTCTCACCCTGCTGGCTGCGCAGCTCTTGATGCAGCCCAGGACACANAGCTGCACCCTCTGTTCATCATTGTGGCCTCCTCTGCACTTCCTCCAATGGGTCAATGTTCTTCCTGTGCTGAGGACTCCCAGGCTGGATGCAGTACTGCAGGGGGGAGTCTCACCACAGCAGAGCAGAAGGGCAGAACCCCCTCTCTCACCCTGCTGGCTGCGCAGCTCTTGATGCAGCCCAGGACACAATTGGCTCTCTGGGCTGTGAGTGCACATTGCTGGGTCTTGTTGAATTTTCAGCCATCACCCACAAGTCCATCTTGGCAGGGCTGCTCCCAATCCTGCATCCCCCAGCCTGGATTGATACCAGAGGTTATCCCAACCCAGTTTACAAGATCTTGTACTTGGCCTTGTTGAGCCTCCTGAGGTTCACATGGGCCCACTTCTCAGTCATGTAATTGTGATGTTTTCAGATTACTGGAATTTGCTGAAATGAGGAAACGTCTAATGGGGGGAAAACTTCTGATCAACAATAGAAAAAACATTGAATTGGATAAAGTATTTGTTTAGTCTGGTCTTCAAAAAAATCACGATCTGAACCAAGCTAATGTGAAACATCAGAATTTGAAGCATTCCCCTTTTGATCTTCTGTGTACCTACTTAAACTGGTTTCCATGTAAGCTCTTCCCCACTTTTGTAAAACCCTACACCCTAGTGAAAGTAAGTCCAAAGTGACTAATAGGAAAACTTAAGAAACACCCTATTCCTG